>JBBDGP010002968.1:1800000-2073970 GCA_037952835.1 Lithobates septentrionalis
AATTAGCAAGCAATTTAAAAAAAGTTATCAGTAAGAATGCATTTCCTCTTTCATTCTAATTAGGAAAATTTTAATTAAAAAAATTGTTCATTCGACCATACTATTACGAAGAAAGTCCTATGGGTTCTGAAAACGATTCATATTTGTTAAATCAGACAAAAAGTTATTAGAAACATATGTAAGCTACCATTGCTGGTTTCCTTCCGACCATGGTAATTCCCTAACTGTTTTGCTGATCCTTTGGCTCTGATGCATTGAGTCAGGCTGCATTTACAATATAAGGATTCAAAATGCATGCATTGCATATGTACACACTTAAAGAATTCCAGGTATGGATATTTTTACATAGTTACATTGGTCCAGCTTGGACGGATGTAACTATGTATATACTATACCTGTGGGATCCCTCTAGAACAGTGATGGCAAACCTTGGCACCCCAGATGTTTTGGAACTACATTTCCCATGATGCTCCACTACACTGCAGAGTGTAGTTGAGCATCGTGGGAAATGTAGTTCCAAAACATCTGGGGTGCCAAGGTTCGCCATCACTACTCTAGAAGCTAGAAATCACTAGGAAACATGGCGATCAGCTTTAAAGGGGAATCCTAAATATGCACACTTTATACATAGTTACATTAAACCCTACCTGGTACACCAAACCTGGCCAATGCCGTGCTGCATTGTGAACACAGGAGGTTGGCCACTCAACACAGGCACCAATCAGAAATCACTTTGCATCTTCTCAGTAGATGCAAAGCATTCTCTGATTGGACAAGGTAGGGAAGCAGGGTGGTGACAGCAGGCTCTCTACCTTGTCCAATTAGAGAAGCTAATAAACAAAAGCCTTGTTAACACAGGCCCTTAAGTATAATGCCGGCGTACGCACGCTCGGAGTTTACGACAACAAATGTTCGATGGGAGCTTGTTGTCGGAAATTCGGACCGTGTGTAGGCTCCATCGGAAATTTGTTGTCGGAATTTCCGACAACAAAAATTTGAGAGCTGGATCTCAAATTTTCCGACAACAAAATCTGTTGTCGGAAATTCCGAGCATGTGTAGACAATTCCGACGCACAAAGTTCCACGCATGCTCGGAATCAAGCAGAAGAGCCGCACTGGCTATTGAACTTCATTTTTCTCGGCTCGTCGTACGTCACCGCGTTCTTGACGTTCGGAATTTCCGACAACATTTGTGCGACCGTGTGTATGCAAGACAAGTTTGAGCCAACATCCGTCGGGGAAAAAAAACAGGATTTTGTTGTTGGAATGTCTGAGCGTGTGTGCGCGGCATTAGAGTGGAAACCGAGTCTCAAACTAGAATGCAGATCAGAAGTTCCAACTTTACTTGCTGCATGACTGTTCCAAGATTTTCTGGCTCAGAAAGTATTGGAGTTAGAGAAAGCCAGGGAAATAGCACTTTTTGGTAATGGCAGCCTACATATTTCTATTTTTTTTTCTAAAGAGACAAGGTCAGGTCCCTGCACTAGAAGACAGAGTCTACCCACCTCTGTGGTAGCCTGTTTCTCCTATATTTCCTCCAATTCAGTCTTTTAGCGCCCGAAAGTCTCTTTGGCATTCAACAACTTTGTGACTGTTGGATTCCTGTGTCCTCTAGCATGCTGTGATTCCTTCTTCTGACTTCTGGGCCATTGTTAAGGCCTTGTTCACACAAGCATATTTAACTTTATGCCCATGCAAGGGCCGCGTTTGCCTGAATGGGGATGCACAGATGTTCCATGCATCCCTGTGCCGGAAGTTTTATTCATGTCAATTGGAATGCACGGCTGTATGGACACAGCTGATGCTCTTAATTTGACAGTCGTGTGGGAGTAGGTGCGTGGCCCCGAACACACACTGTCTGCTGCGTCCCAACTGACATGAATGGGACTGCCTGCACAGTAGTGTTAATTTTGGCAGCAAATTTTGATTTAGTTTTAGTCTTAGGACTAGAATGACAATTTAGTTTTAGTCCCATTTTAGTCTTCTGCAATTGTTTTAGTTTTATTCGTCTAAATCTCCAGTACATTTTAGCCGACTAAAACGGATTTTAGTCGTCTAAAATCGAATGGGTGTAATTAAATTGTAATGCATTAGTTAAGATTTCTCTACAATTTCCAAACTTATTATATACTGCTGGAGTGAAAAATCTAATATGCTATTATTTATGGTATTGAGATATGAACATGCACTACAGACCAGTGTTAATTTTGAAGTCAAATTTCAATTTAGTTTTAGTCCTAGTCTTTTGACTAAAATGGCATTTTAGTTTTAGCCCCATTTTAGTCTTTTGACTATAATGCCATTTTAGTTTTAGTCGTATTTTAGTCATCTCAATTGTTTTAGTTTTAGTCATATTTTAGTCGACTAAAATAGTATTCATTTAGTCGACAAAATTAACACTGCTGCACAGAACACCTGTGTCTCCCTGTGAGGGCAAGCACATCCCTCGCAGGGGTGTATGCTTAAGTACGCCCATGTGAACAACAACTTTCTCCTGTACGGAGGTAGACAATGAATGAAGGAACCTGTTTTCATCCAGAAGACTAATAACATCTACTTTTGGAATGGAATTGTAAGGCAAAGCATCTGAGAGAAGGTATCGCAGAGTTTTGTTTTAACACTTTCAGAGAGGCTACTTAAAGCTGAAATCCTGTTAAAATCTATTACAGGCTGCTCCTGGTCGAGGCTGAACACTATGTGTTCATGGCCCTATGTGTTCAAGACGAAGGTCCGAAATGCAAAATACCTGCCTTTCAAACCTTCATTCCTTAAAATGTGTAGAGCATTCACTGCCATCCTAACATAGACTTTCAGAGAGTGCCTGCAGTAGGACTGGACGCTGCATCTCTCCCTCCTATGGGTTCTCCCTGAAAGTGTTAAAACAAAAAAAGAACTCTGCGATACCTTCTCTCGCGCTTTGCCTTACAATTCCATTTCATACACAGACATAGACTTTCAGAGAGTGCCTGCAGCAGGACTGGACGCTGCATCTCTCCCTCCTGGGGCGCACTTTAACGCCAGGAGGGACCCACTGCTCCTAAATGACCCTGTGTGAGAGGGGCCTAAGGCTCTTCATGGAGCTGGTTAATAAGGAAGTTGGATAATTGTTAAGGTGGTTTTGCACATACAGTGCCTTGAAAAAGTATTCATGCCCCTTGAAATTTTCCAAATTTTGTCAGGTTACAACCAAAAAACGTAAATGTATTTTATTAGGATTTCATGTAATAGACCAACACAAAGTGGCACATAATTGTGAAGTGAAAGGAAAATGATAAATGTTTTTCAAAATTTTTACAAATAAATATGTGAAAAAAGTGTGGCGTACATTTATATTCAGCTCCTGTTTGAATACTTTGTAGAACCACCTTTTGTGGCAATTACAGCTGCAAGTCTTTTTGGGGATGTCTCTACCAGCTTTCCACATCTAGAAAGTGAAATTTTTGCCCATTCTTCTTTGCAAAATAGCTCAAGCTCTGTCACATTGGACGGAGAGCGTCTGTGAACAGCAATTTTCAAGTCTTGCCACAGATTCTCAATTGGATTTAGGTCTGGACTTTGACTGCGCCATTCTAACACATGACTATGCTTTGATCTAAACCAGGGGTGTCAAACTCAAATTCATCGGGGGCTGCATCAGCAATATGGTTGCCCTCAAGGGGCCAGTTGTATAGCCAAGACTATTTATTTACTCTTTATCACTTTAAATAATTGCATCTGCATTTGATTATTACTGTTTTTTAATTTAAGTAATAATTAGCTCAGAGTTCAGGGGTGTACTGTGTACAGAGGGCAGCATTCAGGAGCTGCGTTACGTACAGAATGCAGAGTTCAAGACTGCTCTATGTAGAGAGCACAGGGTTCAGGGGTGTGCTGTGTAGAGTGTGTAGGGTCAAGGGTTGCGCTGTGTACAGAGTGTAGGGTTCAGGGTTGCATTGTGTACAGAGTGCAGGGTTCAGGGGTGTGCTACAGACAGAGTGCAGGGTTCAGGAACTGCAGTATGTACAGAGTGCAGGGTTCAAAAGTGCGCTGTGTACAGAGTACAGGATTTATAGGTGAGCTACATGCAGGGTTCAGGGGGGTTCAGCTCACTCCACCAACTAACGCCCCTCCACTACCAGATGCCCACCCCCCAACTACTGCTTCACCACTCCCCACTACCAAACCTGTGATCTAAACCATTCCATTGTAGCTCTGGCTGTATGTTTATGGTTGTTTATGGTCGTTGTTCTGCTGGAAGGTGAACCCCCTCCCCAGTCTTAAGTCTTTTGCAAACTTGAACAGGTTTTCTTCTAAGATTGCCCTGTATTTGGCTCCATCCATCTTCCCATCAACTCTGACCAGCTGTCCTGTCCCTGCTGAAGAAAAGCATCCCCACAACATAATGCTGCCACCACCATGTTTCACGGTGGGGATGGTGTGTTCAGGGTGATGTGCAGTGTTCGTTTTCTGCCACACATAGTGTTTTGCTTTTAGGCCAAAAAGTTACATTTTGGTCTCATCTGACCAGAGCACCTTCTTCCCCTTGTTTGCTGTGTCCTCCACTTCTCGCAAACTGCAAACGGGAATTCTTATGGCTTTCTATCAACCATGGCTTTCTTCTTGTCAGTCCTCTATAAAGGCCAGATATGTGGAGTGCACGACTAATAGTTGTCCTGTGGACAGATTCTTCCTCCTGAGCTGTAGATCTCTGCAGCTCCTCCAGAGTTACCATGGGCCTCTTGACTGCTTCTCTAATTAATGCTCTCCTTGCCCAGCCTGTCAGTTTAGGTGGATGGCCATGTCTTGGTAGGTTTGCAGGTGTGCCATACTCTTTCCATTTTCAGGAGATTGATTGAACAGTGCTCCATGAAATGTTCAAAGCTTGGGATATTTTTTTCTTTAAACCTCTCCACAACTTTATCCCTGACCTGTCTGGTGCGTTTCTTGGCCTTCATGATGCTGTTTGCTCACTAAGGTTCTCTAACAAACCTCTGAGGGTTTCACAGAACAGCTGTAATTATACTGAGATACAATTACACACATGTAGACTCTATTTACTAATTAGCTGACTTCTGGAGGCAATTGCTTCCACTGGATTTTACTTAGGGGTATTAGAGTAAAGGGGGCTGAATACAAATGCACCCCACACTTTTTACATATTTATTTGTAAAAAATGTTGAAAACAATTTATCATTTTCCTTCCACTTCACAATTATGTGCCACTTTGTGTTGCTCTATCACATAAAATCCCAATAAAATACATTTATGTTTTTGGTTGTAACATGACAAAATGTGGAAAATGTCAAGGGGTATGAATATTTTTTCAAGGCACCGGAAGAGTAACTTATACTTTGCATACAGTAGCTCACAAAAGTGAGTACACCCCTCACATTTTTGCTAATATTTTATTATATCTTTTCATGTGACAACACTTAAGAAATTACACTTTGCTACAATGTAAAGTAGTAAGTGTACAGCTTGTATAACAGTGTAAATTTGCTGTCCCCTCAAAATAACTTAACACGCGGCCATTATTGTCTAAACTGCTGGCAACAAAAGTGAGTACATCGCCAAGTGAAAATGTCCACATTAGGCCCAATTAGCCATTTTCTCTCCACTGTGTTATGTGACTCAATAATGTTACAAGGTCTCAGGTGTGAATGGGGGAGAAGGTGTGTTAAATTTGGTGTTATCGCTCTCACTCTCTCATACTGGTCACTGGAAGTTCAACATGGCACCTCATGGCAAAGAACTCTCTGAGGATCTGAAAAAAGAATTGTTGCTCTACATAAAGATGGCCTAGGCTATAAGAAGATTGCCAAGACCCTGAAACTGAGCTGCAGCACGGTGGCCAAGACCATACAGTAGTTTAACAGGACAGGTTCCACTCTGAACAGGCCTCACCATGGTCAACCAAAGAAGTTGAGTGCATGTGCTCAGCATCATATCCAGAGGTTGTCTTTGGGAAATAGACATATGAGTGCTGCCAGCATTGCTGCAGAGGTTGAAGGGGTGGTGGGTCAGCCTGTCAGTGCTCAGACCATACGCCGCACACTGCATCAAATTGGTCTGCGTAGCTGTCGTCCCAGAAGGAAGCCTCTTCTAAAGATGATGCACAAGAAAGCCCACAAAAAGTTTGCTGAAGACAAGCAGACTAAGGACATGGATTACTGGAACCATGTCCTGTGGTCTGATGAGACCCAGATAAACATATTTTGTTCAGATGGTGTCAAGCGTGCGTGGTGGCAACCAGGTGAGGAGTACAAAGACCAGTGTGTCTTGCCTGCAGTCAAGCATGGTGGTGGGAGTGTCATGGTCTGGGGCTGCATGAGTGCTGCCAGCACTGGTGAGCTACAGTTCATTGGGGAACCATGAATGCCAACATGTACTGTGACATACTGAAGCAGAGCATGATCCCCTCCCATCAGAGACTGGGCCGCAGGGCAGTATTCCAACATGATAGCGACCCCAAACAAAACTCCAAGATGACCACTGCCTTGCTAAAGAAGCTGAGGGTAAAGGTGATGGACTTGCCAAGGATGTTTCAAGACCTAAACCTTATTGAGCATCTGTGAGGCATCCTCAAACAGAAGGTGGAGGAGTGCAAGGTCTCTAACATCCACCAGCCCTGTGATATCGTCATGGAAGTGTGGAAGAGGACTCCAGTGACAACCTGTGAAGCTCTGGTGAACTCCATGCCCAAGAGGGTTAAGGCAGTGCTGGAAAATAATGGTGGCCACACAAAATAATTGACACTTTGGGCCCAATTTGGATATTTTCACTTAGGGGTGTACTCACTTTTGTTGCCAGCGGTTTAGACATTAATGGCTGTGTGTTGAGTTATTTTGAGGGGACAGCAAATTTACACTGTTATACAAGCTGTACACTCACTACTTTACATTGTAGCAAAGTGTCATTTCTTAAGTGTTGTCACATGAAAAGATATAATATAATATTTACAAAAATGTGTACTCACTTTTGTGAGATACTGTACGTATGAAACCCATGAAAGTGCTGGTGTCCCCAAAATAGATATTGCTTGTCAGAAATAGAAACTTTTTTTTTTAATGTAGCTGCTAAATTCATACTTCAGCTCAGCATCTTTGTTAGTTTTACAGGTTTTTTTTAAACATTTGTATAGGTGTTTTTATGCATTTTATGAGGGCTTCTGAGGCTTGAGCATTTTTTAAAATTATTTTTCAACAGTGGAAAGCTATTTACTAGGAAAAAAATGCACGATGTATGCGTTTTGACATGTGCTCACGGGTTTTTCAGGCGTTTCAAATGAGTCTAGTGGGGCTAAAAGTGCTAGAAGCTTGTAGAAAGTATAATAACACAAATATTGTAAAGATAAGCGATCAAGGACAAAATAACCTCTACTGTTCTAACTTGCGAAAGGAGCATGGCTGCTTGTATAATCTTATAAATATTGACTTTACAGCATGACCAGGTCATTCGCCGACGCTGACTCATGCGATAATGACAAGACTACACAAAATACCTAGTTGTAGAGCGACATAAATAGTTTTATGTGCTTGTCAGTATCTGGACTATCCAGTTGGGCATAGATTTCCCATTTTGATGCCAATTGTCCCATAATGAGGAGAGATGACTAAAGGAACCACTTCCTGTTACAAGTACTCATTTACTTCATGACACAGACAGGCCCCGGCCCAGCCAAGGTAAATCCACACCCTTTATTACATCTTTTAGAAACATGCCATTGTGCATGTGAAGTGTAACTGTTATCGGTAAAACTGCATTGTCTTATTTTTAAAAAAAAGTCACACCAAGAAATGTACAAAGTTGTAAGGAGTTATAAAATCGATATTTTAGAAACATTAAACCAAAAACGTCTCAGGAAAACATTTTGAAATATAGTTCTGCTAATTTTATTCATTTTTAATTTAGGCCTTGTTTACACCATGTTCAAAAGACAAGCCCTGTTCATACCACAACTCTGGTGTCGGGTGTGATTTTTTTATTTTGCACAAGAATTAAAAAAAAAAAAAACACATGACCCCAACCTTGTAGTGTAAAATTTGTGCCCTTGCAGAGACATTGAGGCCCCATTCACACCTAAGCAGAGCGATTTTCAGGTGTTTTTAAAGAGGAGTTCCAGTGAAAAAAAAAAAAAAAAAATTAAAAGTCAGCAGCTACAAATACTGCAGCTGCTGACTTTTAATTGGACACTTACCTGTCCCTGGGTCCAGCGATGCGAGGGATCGAAGCCCTGCTCGTCTCCCCCTCCGTTCAGCGGCGCCGGCATTTCAACTGTGGGCGCCGGGCTGTGGCTTCACAGCCTGGCACCCACCGTGCATGCCCGAGCGGCGCAGCGCACCGTGATTGGCCGCTCAGTCACCTGGGACCTGTAATGGGTCCCAGATAATTGACAGGAGGGAGGGAGCAGAGCCGAGCCCTTCCTGTACCGAGGGGGAAGTGATGTCACCAGCCCAGGCACTGGAAGAGGCAGACTAGGAGGGACCCCCTAGAAACAGGCATTTAGAGGTAAGTAAAAAAAAAAAAAAAATATCCAAATGTTTTTTTGTATTTTTTTTTAGGATTTTTCATGTAGTTTTTTTTTTTGGGGTGGAACCCCACTTTAATGAGAGTTTTGCAAGTGTATTACAAGCATTTTACAGGTGTATTCAAGCTTCAGCATTTTTTATTTTAGCCCATAGAAAGCACTAGGGGGAGGAGATTAGGGGTGGAGAGCTGCTGTTTTGCCAGAAAACAAGCAACAAAGTGCCTGTAAAACGCTTATGTTGGGCATTTTTCAGGCATTCCCATTGAAATCTATGGGGCCAATCTGCCTCCTAGAAGCTTGTGTACTTTTTTCAGGAGACCTAACACTCAGATGTGAACAAGGGCCATTGAAATGAATAGGATTTTGTTTGTTTTGCGTATAAGAGCTTCAAGCAGAAAAATCGCTCAGGGGTAAATAGGGCCTATGGGCAGGTTCACACCATGGCCCAAGGGGTCTGTGAAGATAATGCTGGAAGGTGACATCATTAGCATGATGCTGTGACCACAATCGATCCTTCATGCACTATGTGGGAAGTGTCAAGGATACCCCACCACATACTGAAGTTGGAGGATAGATGGTGTTCACAAATTACCAGCAGCACGGCAACATTTTGCTGTAAGGTGGATTGGCAGATTTCAACAAGAAACAAAAATGTAAAAACAGCACAGCCAGGATTGAAAAAGGACTGAACAGTCTGAAATGCTTATGGCGGTCCTCCAGCTGTTGCGGAACTACAAATCCCACAAGGCTTTGCTAGGCTGACAGTTACAAGTATGACTCCCACAGGCAGAGGCATGATGGGACTTGTAGTTCTGCAACACCTGGAGGGTCACCAGTTTGACACCCCTAGCAGAAGCTGTGGAAGTACAAATAAATTTCTGTTTTACAACTGCAGGATGCTGGACTACAGACTTCTTTTGTCACCTAGGCCAGTGGTCTCCAAACTGCAGCCTGAGGGTCAGATGAGGCCCTTTGCTCTCCTTTATCCGGCCCTTGGGGTACTTTTCCTCCCACTGATACAAGACACTATTTCTCTCACAGACACCAACAATGGGGCATAATTCCTGCTACTGACATCAACAATGGGGCACTATTCCTTCCACTGACACCAATGATAGAGCACTATTCCTCCCACTGATACCAATGATGGGGCACCATTCCTCCCACTGATACCAATGATGGGGCACCATTCCTCCCACTGATACCAATGATGGGGCACCATTCCTCCCACTGATACCAATGATGGGGCACCATTCCTCCCACTGATACCAATGATGGGGCACCATTCCTCCCACTGATACCAATGATGGGGCACCATTCCTCCCACTGATACCAATGAGGGGGCACTATTCCTCCCACTGATACCAATGATGGCGCACCATTTTTCCCACTGATACCAATGATGGGGCACTATTCCTCACACTGACACCAATAATGGGGCACTATTACTCCTATTTATACCAATGCTGGGGCACTATTCCTTGCACTAAAACCAATAATGGAGCACTATTATTCCCATTGACACCAGGACAAATTTCTACTCCCAATGGCCACAGTCCAGCCCTGCTAAAATCTGAAGGATATTAAACTGGCCCTTTGTTTAGAAAATTTGGAGACCCCTGCCCTAGATTAACGATAGACAGCCTACCTAGGCTACCTAGCATTTCAAATTTCGAAGCTTTATTTTAGCTTTCGACTGATGTGTACCGATCATACCTTTAGTGGTTTATTTACAGCTGGATTCCTAACCAGTAATTTCATAAAAAATATTGTTAAATAATGCTGATAAGGACTTCTCATTTCTAAAAAAATACGGTAATTAGACCATCGGAAGATCTCCTCATTACTCAATGTGCACTTAGCTCGGCTTGACTCATTCACACCCTCCAAGGCTGATGCCACAGTTGTGAAAACTGACCAGCGAAAGCAAAAACATTTGCACTAAAAATGTTTGTACAGCTTGCTCTGATGCTGGCTGGTCGAGCAAGATGTCATTCTCTCGCTGAATACTGTATAATGTCACTCACCAGCAAGAAAATGACATCTTGCTCATCCAGCCCGTGACCTGTTGACTTGTGCAAACATATGAGTATCTTATGCACTTTTTAGTAACCCTGACATTGTAAGTTGTCATCAGCTAAAGAATTTCAAGTGTGATATTGACTTAAGATGTCTTTTGTGACATTAGCGTACCTTTTAAAAAAAACAGAGGGCCAGTTCACACTAGAATCGTAGAGGAATGCAATTTTAGCACTGCGATTTTGCAGTTAATTCATTTGAAAAACACTGTGTTTGGGGTGCCGTGCAATTCGAACGCAGTGCGGGAAACTAGCACGGAATGCACCTTTCCCACACTGCGTTCTGGTGTGACCTCCAGCTGTGAGCAATTTCATTCTAAGCATTGCCAGTCTGTGCCCTGATCATCTGTATTGTGAGATAACGTGATCTGCATATGGAAGGGATGAGTGGAGGGGTTTTGCCAAAGATAGCTCTCAATTTCAAATTACAAACTCACCATTTCAATCACTGAGCTGCTTAGGCACAATTTGTCTGAAAAAAATCAGCCTTTTCTTTATTTAAAAAGTGTGTGTTGTTTGGTTGTATTTAGGGGCTTTATAGTTTATTTTACTTAGTGTTTTTTTTGTTTCTATTTTGTTTTTAGGCTACTTTCAGACTGGGGCGGGCGTCGGCGGTAAAGCGGTGCTATATTTAGCGCCGCTTTCTCGTAGTTTTAGTGGCGCTATTCAGCCGCTAGCGGGGCGGTTTTAACCCCCGCTAGCGGCCGAAAAAGGGTTAAATCCGCCCGCAAAGCGCCGCTGCAGCAGGATTTGCGGCGCTGCCCCATTGTTTTCAATGGGAAGGGGCTCTTTAGGAGCAGTGAATACATCGCTCCTATAGAGCTGCAAAGATACAGCTTGCAGGACTTTTTTGACCGTCCTGCAAGCGCACGGCTTTCCCACTGGAGACACAGGAGAGGCGCTTTACAGGCGCTATACAGGCGCTATTTTTAGCGCTCTAGCGCCTGTAAAGAGCCTCAGTGTGAAAGTAGCCTTAGGGTTTTATTTTACTTTTCTTATCTTGATTGTTCTTTGTCTACTGTTGCTTTACAGCTGAATTCCAGGTATGGCGATTTTTATATAGCTACATTTGTCCAGCTTGAACCAATGTAAGTGTGTATGTATCATACCTGTGAGATACCCAGGAAAGCTGGATATCACTGTAGTAGGCACCAATGCTACAGTGATTGCCATTAGCCTCTGTGCAGAGTGGCTGTCTTGCTACTTATGAACACAGGAGGTTGCATTCTTGGCATGGGTTCCATTCACAGAACACTTTCCATTTTCCAATGGATGCAAAGTGTTTTTTGATTGGGCAGGGTGGAGCTTGTGATGTCGCCACCCCACTTCTCATCCTTGTCCAATCAGAGAATGCTTTACATTTTTTGAGAAAATGCAAAGTGTTCAATGAATGGTGCCCATGCCATATCCTGTGTTCAGAATGCATCAGGGCAGCCGTTTAGTATGAGACCAAGAGGCTAGTTGCCTACTAAAGTGATTTCCAGCTTCCATGGGGACCCCATAGGTATGGCACATACCGCACATACTTACACTGGTCCAAGTGGTAATTACATAAAATGTGCCTAAGATAATGAGGCTAATGAGGGCATGCTTTTTGCCACAGTTCTAGGATAGTTGAAAGGAGCTTCTGTAAGGCCCCTTTTACATGGGCAATTCGATCAGGTCCACCTTTTTTTTTAGGCAGACCTGATTGGATGATCAATGTATTCCTATAGACCAGTGGGTGTAAACAGACTTGTGTCTGTCTACACACGCCTACCTCTGGCCAAATAAAAACAAACGGAGGAGGATCTGTCCTTTTCTGCGTAGGCGGATCAGAGGTAGTCAGGTTTTAATAGACACAAATCCACTTACATCCGACTGTCCAAAGAGCACAGTGGGCTCAGTACTCTGCATAAACTGAGTGGACACGGACCTGTCATCCACCCGCTCTGTTCAGCAGGGGATCAGCGGACAGATCTCCTGCTGAGCAAAGCGGATCTGCCCCTTGTGAAAGGGACCTTATGCTACGATGCCATTTAAAGCCAATTGCACCCTTAAACACCTTAATTTTGCCTTGCCCATTCACTCCAATAAACTTTGTCAAAATGGCAAATTTGGTCTCAAACCTTGTGATTTTAAGAAATTTGATGAAATAAAAACTGTGTTTTGTGAATCTCTAATGGAAACCCAGAGCCATATACAGTGGGGACGGAAAGTATTCACACCCCCTTAAATTTTTCACTCTTTGTTATATTGCAGCCATTTGCTAAAATCATTTAAGTTCATTTTTTTCCTCATTAATGTACACACAGCACCCCATATTGACAGAAAAACACAGATTTGTTGACATTTTTGCAGATTTATTAAAAAAGAAAAACTGAAATTTCACATGGTCCTAAGTATTCAGACCCTTTGCTGTGACACTCATATTTTACTCAGGTGCTGTCCATTTCTTCTGATCATCCTTGAGATGGTTCTACACCTTAATTTGAGTCCAGCTGTGTTTGATTATACTGATTGGACTTGATTAGGAAAGCCACACACCTGTCTATATAAGACCTTACAGCTCACAGTGCATGTCAGAGCAAATGAGAATCATGAGGTCAAAAGGAACTGCCTGTAGAGCTCAGAGACAGAATTGTGGCAAGGCACAGATCTGGCCAAGGTTACAAAAAAATTCTGCTGCACTTAAGGTTTCTAAGAGCACAGTGGCCTCGATAATCCTTAAATGGAAGACGTTTGAGACGACTAGAACCCTTCCTAGAGCTGGTTGTCTGGCCAAACTGAGCTATCGGGGTAGAAGAGCCTTGGTGAGAGAGGTAAAGAAGAATCCAAAGATCACTGTGGCTGACCTCCAGAGATGCAGTCGGGAGATGGGAGAAAGTTGTAGAAAGTCAACCATCACTGCAGCCCTCCACCAGTCGGGGCTTTATGGCAGAGTGGCCCTCAGTGCAAGACATATGAAAGCCCGCATTGAGTTTGCTAAAAAAACACCTGAAAGACTCTAAGATGGTGAGAAATAAGATTCTCTGGTCTGATGAAACCAAGATGGAACTTTTTGGCCTTAATTCTAAGCGGTATGTGTGGAGAAAACCAGGCACTGCTCATCACCTGTCCAATACAGTCCCAACAGTGAAGCATGGTGGTGGCAGCATCATGCTGTGGGGGTGTTTTTCAGCTGCAGGGACAGGACGACTGGTTGCAATCGAGGGAAAGATGAATGCGGCCAAGTACAGGGATAATCTGGACGAAAACCTTCTCCAGAGTGCTCAGGACCTCAGACTGGGCCGAAGGTTTACCTTCCAACAAGACAATGACCCTAAGCACACAGCTAAAATAACAAAGGAGTGGCTTCACAGCAACTCCGTGACTGTTCTTGAATGGCCCAGCCAGAGCCCTGACTTAAACCCAATTGAGCATCTCTGGAGAGACCTAAAAATGGCTGTCCACCAATGTTTACCATCCAACCTGACAGAACTGGAGAGGATCTGCAAGGAGGAATGGCAGAGGATCCCCAAATCCAGGTGTGAAAAACATGTTGCATCTTTCCCAAAAAGACTCATGGCTGTATTAGATCAAAGGGGTGCTTCTACTAAATACTGAGCAAAGGGTCTGAATACTTAGGACCATGTGATATTTCAGTTTTTCTTTTTTAATAAATCTGCAAAAATGTCAACAATTCTTTGTTTTTCTGTCAATATGGGGTGCTGTGTGTACATTAATGAGGAAAAAAATGAACTTAAATGATTTTAACAAATGGCTGCAAAATGGCTTAACAAAGAGTGGAAAATTTATGGGGGTCTCAATACTTTCCGTCCCCACTGTATGTGAATATCAGTTGAGCTATCTTATAGAGAAAACTTGCATTTTATGTTTACCGGTCTTATATAAAAACGGATCTAAATGAATTACTTTATATAAATTAGCTCTCTTCTTTATTGCTTTAAATACCCTTGCCAAAGAAAAACAACCTACTATTTTCAGCTGTGGTATTGAATGGATGATGCTAAAGCTACAATGAGAATTTCTCCTCAGTCATGTTCTGTGGCATTGTCAGGTTAGGCAATGCACAGCAGGTTATGGCAGGTCCCGGTGTACTAGGCATGACCCGCCCTTCTAGACTGTGTACTGTTAAGGTACTTCTGTACTACATGTACAAACTTGCTAGATGCTCTTATAAAACATACAGGATTGCTAAATATAAATCAATATTACACATGCAGTGATCGCACAGAGCTTAATTTTCTCTAGAGCTGACTATAAACATTATGCATCCAAGATCTGACCACAAATTAAAATCGTGGAAATACATAGACACGCACACTTGTATTGCACCAGTCTTATCTCAATGGAACAATGATCAGCTGGGAAAATCCAATCAAACTGACAGACCCTCCAACCCAAACCGATTCTGTCAACATCAGAGCCCAATTACTGTCCTCCAACATTAGGATTGGTAATGGTACCATATTACCATATTAGTCAAAGTATAAAGTCATTACCATCTTTAGTACATATTTCAATTTAGCCATTGGTAAAGACTACAGTATATAGGTTACATCATGTGTCAATGCATATAGAGCATTCTACATAATTGCTTACCGTATACATCAACACTTGGTCATTTGTCATAATCCAAAATAAACACAAAGGGGTGTACTTATTAAAAAAAACAACACATAGCTATTAGTCCTGCAAAACTGCAGCTACATGTATCCTGTGTGAATGCCAACATAATCGAGTGTCACTAGGCTGTTTCATCTCCATTCATTCATAAGAATTCTGTGAATCAGAAAAATACTGAATTATAGCCATTAGATGAAGCTGATGATCATAGGTTATAAATAATACATATTTACCAAGACTGTTAGCTCTATATAGTGGCCTTAATGCAGTACTTCTCTGAATCAGGCTTTTTCGATGAATGCAAAACATTTGACTTGGAGAAAATAGTCTAGTAAAATTTGATTTTGCCGGCATTCACAAATGTACATGCAGTTTCACAGGAGGAATAGCACTTCATAAAATGTACCCCATCAAATTTCATGTTGCTCCACAAAGTCTATATGGAGTGATATATAAATAGATAAATACCATAATGTCAATATGTCACATGTGCCTTATGTTGAATAAAACTATTTACCAGAGCCCCATGGGGCATTTTGTGAGCCCACCCAAAGGAACGCTTCTGTCGATGTTACAATGTACACAGTGTACATATCTAAGAGTGTCCACCCTGGGACACCTCCTAAAGTGAGTGTTCTCTCCATTAACAAACATCCTGCATGCTCATGATAGTGCTAATATAAGCCCCTCAGCCCCTATAAGCCCCTTCTAGAGCTAAGACCTGCAGCCAGACCAACACTATAGTAGGTATTAGGTATGTTGCACCCTCCTAGTATAGGATGCTGGGAAATTATAGGTTCTCTGTAGTCTTTGGCGCAGCGATTGATTTCTTTGGGCTGCTCTAGGTTTCACAGGCTGTAGGTTCAATTGCTTCCCCTGCATTCTGGAGGCTTCCAGAACATAGAGGGCTGGGAGAGTCAATATGGGAAGCTTGAATATTTAGTGCTCTTCAGCCAATCTCTACGGAAGTGTGCCCAGTATGTGGCTGGGGAGAACTTAAATAGTCTGGGGTCTGGAACAGCCCTTGTTTTTGTCCTGTTGGAGAAGTTCCCAGCCTTAGGGGCTACTGCCCCTGTGAGGCAATCCTGCTGGAGTGTACTAATGTTCATCGAGGTCCCCCTAGCTGGGGGCTCTTTTTCTAATTTCATCTGCAGCGGAGGTTCATGTCTAGAAAACTCACCTAGGAACTCCTGGTGGAAGCTGGGAGGTGCAACTGCCCTGGGACACTGAGTACTGACCCAAGCTCAAGAACCCAGTGGATGTGTGCTGTTCTACTTTGAGGGTAAGTGGTGGCTTTTTTTCTCTGAGACAGCTCCTATGGGGTCTAAGTTCTGTCCTTCCCCCTGGGTTACTGGATTAAAGACTGCTCAGAGAAGTTGCAGCTAGTGAAGTGTGTCCTCTAGGGTTGTCCCGGTACCGATACTAGTATCGGTATTGGGACCGATACCGAGCATTTGTGCGAGCACTTGTACGCACACAAATGCTCCCGATGCCTAATGCAATACCTGCAACCGGAAATCGGCAGACGGAGAGGCAAGAGCGGAGATCGATCTGGCAGCAGTAGAACTACTGGTAAGCTGGCTGGGGCAGGGATGCAAGGGGCTGCCGCATATTCTGTCCAAAACGGTGACCGAAGCCATCACATTCGGTACAAGAAGTGACGTTCCATGTCTACGTCGGAGGGTAAACATCATGCCGCCCATCTTGGTACACCCTGCACTCGGCTGCAGTAAGCCAGCAGCGGACATCTTGTTGCACCCAGCCCATATAGTTCGGGCTGGGTGTAACAAAATGTCTGCTGCTGGCTTACTGCAGCCGAGTGCAAGGTGTTCCAAGATGGCAGTGCAGCATACTTACTAGATGTTAAATGTTAAATGACTTGAACGATGAGAGGCAAGGAAGGATTTTGCAATGCTATAGGCCATATAGCATTGCAAAATCCTTCCTTTCCTCTCATCATTCATGTCATTTATTATGCAATTGCCAATCAGTACCGTCTATCAGTACCGTCTATCAGTGCCCATAAGTGCCGCCTATCTGTGCCACCTATCAGTGCCCAGTCAATGCCGGCCATCACTGCCAGCCACCTATCAGTGCCCATAAGTGTCGCTTATCAGTGCCATCTATCAGTGCCCATAAGTGCCACCTATCAGTGCCAGGGCTGGACTGGAACAAAAATGTGGCCCTGGACTTCATCCAGACCGGCCCAAGGCAAAACACATCAGGGTACAGTGCACATTAGAGCACGGTACAGAGCCCAGCACATCAGGGCACAGAAAATCAGGGCACAGCACATCAGGCACATCAGGGCACAGCGCCCAGCATATCAGGGCACAAGGCACATCAGGGTACAGAGCCCAGCACATCAGGGCACAAGGCACAACACATCAGAGTACAGGGCACATCAGGGTACAGCACACCAGGACACATCAGGGTAAAGGGCACAGCACATCAGGGCACAAAACATCAGGGTACAGAGCACAGCACATGAGGGTACAGCGCATCAGGGTACAGAGCACAGCACATCAGGGTACAGAGCCCAGCACATCAGCGTACAGGGCACATCAGGGCACAACACATCAGGATACAGGGCACAGCACATCAGTGTACAGGACACAGCACATCAGGGTATAGCACATCAGGACACAGCACATCAGGGTACAGGACATCAGGGCACAGGTCACAGTACATCAGGGTACATAGCACATTAGGGCATGGGGCACATCAGGGCACATAGCACATCAGGGCACACAGCACATTAGGGCATGGGGCGCATCAGGGCACATAGCACATCAGGCACGGGGCACATAGCACATCAGGGCATGGGGCACATCAGGGCATGGGGCACATAGCACATCAGGGCACATGGCACATGGGGGCACATCAGGGCGCGGGGCACATCAGGGCACATGGCACATCAGGGCACATGATGGGGCACATGGCACATTATGTGGCACATCAGGACACATTATGGGGCACATGATGGGGCACATGGCACATTATGGGGCACATTGTTTACTAGCCAGCATGCAGAGTAGCGCAGGAAGCGTCTGTGATAAGTTCTCTGTCACACTGCTCCCCGGCGGCCCTTCCTCTCTTCGCGTCCATCCCAGATGATGTCACAAGCAAATGGGGATGGACGAGAAGAGAGGAGGGGCCGCCGGGGAGCAGCGTGACATGAGAGAGAACTTATCACAGACGCTTTCTGCGCTACTCTGAATGCTGGCTAAATCTCGATCTACCCATCAGGCGCCAGCTGTCAGCGATTGATGGGTAGATCGCCGCGGACCTCCGATGCAATAGGCGGCCGCTGAAACCGGCTCACTGAGCCATCGGCCCACCATGAAACTCCCAGTAGTCCCGATGGCCAGTCCATCCCTGGTCAGTGCCATCTATCAGTTCCAGCCGTCAGTGCCACCTATCAGTGCCCATAAGTGCTGCCTATCAGTGCCATCAGTGCCCAGTCAGTGCCATCTATCAGTGCCAGCTGTCAGTGCCCATAAGTGTCGCCTATCAGTGCCATCTATCAGTGCCCATCAGTCACTGCCATCCATAAGTTCCAGACATCAGTTCCAGGCACCAGTTCCAGTCACCAGTGCCAGCCATCAGTCAGTGCCACCTATCAGTGCTCATCAGTCAAACTGTCACATGACATTAAAAAAACAAAAGTATTGGTAATCGGTATGGGCGAGTACTTGATAAAAAGTATCGGTACTTGTACTGTCTTAAAAAAGTGGTATCGGGACAACCCTAGTGTCCTCCTGTTAGAAGTCCTCTTTTTGGAGTATTGCATACCACCCCAACCCCTCTCCTGTTTTGTAGGTTCTACAGGCAATAGATTATAAAAAGACATCCCAGAGTAAATGGACTGTTGCCCGTGTGATTGGTAGCTTCTGCACTGTTTGGGGAAGAACCAGTTAAAATCAGCGGCTCCTACGGGGGTAGCACTACAGGTAAACAGAAGAGAATCAGCTCAAGTTGTTTCTGTGTCTGTAGAGTGGGTGAATTTTAAAAGAGTTCAGAGCCTTGGTACATACATGAGGTTAATGTGGACAGTACAACATGGATATCTGATTTTATTCTTTTGATCCAGTGACCAGGCCCAGGCAGGAAGTCTGAATACCCTGACATTTGTCAGAAAGGCTGATGGGATAAGGTAAATAATCAAATAAAAAAAACAACAATAGTTTGAAGTATATTACCTGATTTAAGACTTATGCCATGTACACACGATTGCACATTCCAACAACAAAATCCATGGATTTTTTCCGACGGATGTTGGCTCAAACATCTGCATACACGCGGTCACACAAAGTTGGAAATTCCAAACGTCAAGAACACGGTGACGTACAACACGTACGACGAGCCGAGAAAGATGAAGTTCAACAGCCAGTGTGGCTCTTCTGCTTGATTCTGAGCATGCGTGGCACTTTGTGCGTCGGAATTGTCGCCACACTTTTTCCGTCGGAAAGTCCGATCGTGTGTACAGGGCATAATGCCCTGTACACACGATCGGACTTTCTGACGGAAAATGTGCGATCGGAGCTTGTTGTCGGAAATTCCGACCATGTGTGGGCTCCATTGGACTTTTTCCATCGGAATTTCCGACACACAAAGTTTGAGAGCTGGCTCTAAAATGTTCCGACAACAAAATCCGTTTGCATAAATTCTGATCGTGTGTAGACAATTCCGACGCACAAAGTGCCACGCATGCTCAGAATCAAGCAGAAGAGCCGCACTGGCTGTTGAACTTCATTTTTCTCGGCTCGTCGTACGTGTTGTACGTCACCGCGTTCTTGATGTTTGGAATTTCTGATCAACTTTGTGTGACCGTGTGTATGCAAGACAAGTTTGAGCCAACATCCGTATGAAAAAATCGGATGGATTTTGTTGTTGGAATGTGAGATCGTGTGTGCAGGGCATAAGACTGGGTTCACATATATGCAAATTGGATGCGTTTTAAACCACATTAAATTTGCATGACACATGTCCGGGGTGGCCACGGTGTTTCAAAAAGGGTCCTGTGCATTTTTGGATCCGGTTCAGGTGCGAATTCAGGAAAAATTTTGCACCTGAATGGCTGAACAGAAACGCATCCCACCCCACCCCGGACTGCAAACCGCAGCCGCACATACGTGAGCCCAAAAGACAAAGCTATGTATCTGAGCTGACTCTACATTGTATAAACATGTTACTTCTTATGATTGCTATACGGAACAACTACAAAAAGGTGACAGCTATTTATAGATTGGTTCTCCCTTTTAGTAGACAATAGATCAGGAATGCCAACCACATTCGTTTCTGGCTAGCTTTACAAATTATACATGTACAATTAAAGTGTATCTAAATCCACAAACAAAAATATAATGCAGTATATATTGCCACTTACCGGTCCTTAGATGTGGTGGCTATATTTTATTTTTTTGTTTTTTCAGGCTAAGTATATTTTCTGCAAATACAGAAGAATGCCTGTTGCCAGAAACCCAGCATCTTTGTAAATACTTGTGTACTGAAATGGAATATTAAAAAATATTATAAACCTCGCCATCCATTTTCTATACACTGGAGGAAATCTCCCATCTCACACGGGCCATAGAGCATTAAGGCTCGATTCACATCTATGCATGTTGCTTTTGAGCGTTTCTGCAGTGCTTTTTGCTGTACTTTCTGTGTTTTTGCAATGCGTTTTTTTTTTTCTTTGCTTCCCCGCTGACAGCCGAATGTAAAAAAAATTCCCCCCAAAGCCATACCAGACCCTTATGCGAGCATGCAGCCTGGCAGGTCAGGAAAGGGAGGGGACGAGCGAGCCCCCAGAACCATACCAGACCGCATGCCCTCAACATGGGGGGGTGAGTGCTTTGGGACGGGGGGTGCTCTGCGCCCCCCACCCCAAAGAACCTTGCCCCCAAGTTGATGGGGGCAAGGGCCTCTTCCCGACAATCCTGGCTGGTAGGGGTACTTATTTACATGGGAGGGCCAGGATCTGGGGGTCCCCTTGTTAAAAGGGGCTTCCATATTCCGATAAGCCCCCCGCCTGCAGACCCCAACAACCATCGGTCAGGGTTGTTGGGAAGAGGCCTTTGTCCTCATCAACATGGGGGCAAGGTGCTTTGGGGTGGGGGGGCGCAGAGCCCCCCCACCCCAAAGCCCCCAGTGAATTTTTTTAGCCGTCAATTTTTTTTTTACATTCAGCTGTCAGCGGGGAAGCCCACTGACAGCTGATGACTCATCAATTGTTAAGGAGGCGACGGCTGGCTTCCCGGCCCGCTCCTTAGCAACCAGCTATATACAATGAATGTAAAAAAAACCCTCAAATCGCAAAACGCGGCAAAATTGCGGTAAAAACGCAGTACTTATGTTTTGAACGCAGGTCCATTGAAGTCTATTACATGCAAAACGCTGCATTTTGCTGAAAAAAGTCCCAGACCTTTTCCAAAAATGCAGAGGCACAAAAATGCATTGATGTGAACTTGTACCATAGGAACCCATGTTAAAAAAATTCTCTGCATTTCTGCAAAAAGCATCAAAAAATGCATTAGTGTGAATCGAGCCTTATATTTGCTTTCTGTCCTATATGAGTTGAGCTGAGTGCAGGCAACCAATATAAGTGAATGAACAGGCATTGGCTTTATGGTCTCACCTGCACAGCCGAGTCTGATAGGTATGCAGGGACATGTGCAGAGACCTGGATGCAGAACCTGTGCAGCTGGGTCCGTGCACCCATCCCTGCGTACCTGTCAAACTTTGCGGGCAAGCCTGTACAGCCAATGTGCATCCATTCACTTATATAAGCTGCATGCATGCAGCTCAGCACCTGTACAGAAATGTAAAGAAACAGCTCTTCATGCTCTGTGGGTCTGAATGCCCATGTGAATGAGCCCTAATGGAAATAAGGAGAGGGGAGGTGTTTGTAGTCCAAATCAAGAGAGTAGCCTAGGGAGACCATGCTGTCTATAGATACAGTACAACGAGTGAGTCTTGTCACCCACATGAGAACTGTGTTACTGGCAGGATCACTAGAAAGTAAAAGGAAAATAAGTCAGAAAAAAATAATGGAGCTAAAACATCTAAGCTGCAATATATTAGGACAGGTATCCTGTGCCCCCCCCCCGAAAGGTGCCAATTGTGGCGCCAGAGGGGGAGAGGAGACAAATGAGTGGAAGTTCCACTATTGGGTGGAACTCCGCTTTAATGAGGAGGGAGAGTCTGGGGACAGCTGAGGCTATCATCAAGCTGGATTGGAGGGAGCTCAGATCAGGATATGGGGGGGGGGGGGGGGGCGGGGTGCTGCACAGAGAAGGTTTTTTACCTTCATGCATAGAATAAGAGCCAGGTCTAAAAAGGCAAAAGTTTTTTTTTTCCATTATGGATAGAATAAGGAAGGCATATAACCCCTGTCTGTTTGGGGTTTTTTTGCCATCTGTGAAGGGGATTTCCCTTCACTTACTGTCCAATACCACAAACAGGAAGTGAGAAAAAATCCTTCCAAAGTGAGAAAATACCTTGTCACCTGAACTGGTGTCCCCATTAGAAAATTTACTCTCTGTTCCTATTCTCATGACAACTCAAAATGTGGGATTTTCTTTTGATTTCAGGCTCTGTGATAAAGGTAAACAGGACAAGTAGGGTAAATCCCCCTAATGGGGGCACAGACAGCAATAAAAACTGACAGGGGTTCTAATCCCTCTCAATTCTATTCAAAATTTTTTAAAAATTTTACCTTTAGTTCTACTTTAAAGTGTTACTAAACCCAGGACTCTGCATTCACTATATCTGGTCTCCCATAGTACACAGAACATGGAGATGCAATTATTTTAGTAAATATAAACTGCTAAATACCTTTTCTCATCAGCAGTATATAGCAGGAGGATGAGTTTTCATTCTACTTTAACTGTCCTATAAGGCTGCAGGGCCCCTGACCCTCTGTCTGGACAGTGCTATTTGGCCCTGTGCTGATCACATGCACTCTCCCATGAAAAAAAAGACTTAGTTAGACTTACCGGTAATGGTATTTCTAAGAGCCTTTCAGGACAACCTTGGAGAGAGCGCAGCTCCACCCATTTTACAGGAAACACATGCAGCCTTTAAATCCCTCCTCTTCCACCATGGCTTCAGTTATTGTGTGGTCTCCGACATACTGGAAAACAAAGCACAGAAAACCACCATGATAGACACATAAAACCACTTCTAAGATAAACAAGGGAGGGAAGTAGCAGTTTTCTTGAAAGTCTCTTAGAAATACCATCACCAGTAAGTCTAACTAAGTATTTCCCAAATCGCTTTTCAGGACAACCTTGGAGAGGATAACTGAGAAACTTACCCTAGGGTGGGACTACTGCCTGCAGTACCTTCCTGCCGAAGGCTTGATCTGCGGCAGACAGTATGTCCAACCTTCAATGTCAGAGAAATGCCGAGTAGTTGGACCAAGTGGCAGCCTTGCAAATTTGTGCAAGCGTAGCACCGGCCCTTTCGGTCCAGGAAACTGCCGTTCACCTCGTAGAATGTGCAGCCATACCTGAGGGAGGTATTTCTCCCTTGGCCTTGTAGGTCTCCGTGATTGCCAATCTAAGCCATCTGCCCAGCGTGCTTTTGGAAGCTTTCTCCCCTTTACGAGAGCCTAAGTATATCACAAAGAGAGCGTTTGACCTTCTGAATTCTTTAGTGACTGTTAGAAAGTGTAACAAACATCTCCTCACGTCCAGTGTGTGAAAAACTTCTCCTGGATTGGCAGTAGCTGAAGAGAAAGTGGGCAGGACTATTCCCTGTGAGCAGTGAAAGGTCGAAGAAACCTTAGGTGGGAACGCTGGGTCTGTTTGAAGGATCACTCTGTCTAAAAAGACCTTAAGAAAAGGTTCTGTGAGTGCCAGGGCCTGAAGCTCGCTGACTCTTCTTGCCGATGTGATGGCTACCAGAAAAATTGCTTTAAGAACTAAGTTCTGTAAGGATGCTTCCTGTAAGGGTTCAAAACGTGAGACCCTGTAAAACGACAGACAAATCTCAACTGGGAAAACTTTGAGGGCTACTGGCCCATTTCATGCAAGTGCTCTAAAAAAGATCTTGACTCTGGATAGAGTCCTCTCAAAAAAACTGATAGAACCGCCACCTGGGTTTTCAGGGTGCTGGCTGCCAGCCCCTTCTCCATTCCATCATGGATAAATTCTAAGACTGACACTAAACTTTTGACCTGGAGGCTCTTAGAAGTGCACCAGAAATTTTTCCAAACTTTTAGATATATGGCCCGAGTTACCTCTTTTCTACTGGAAAGTAGGGTCTTCACTAATTTATCGGACAGTCCCTTGGCTTTCAGGAGGTCTTCCTCAGAAACCCAGTGGTTAGATGTAGTCGGTCTGCTTCCGGATGGTTCGCTGACCCCTTCGTTAGCAGATCCTTTCTGGGCGGCAGCTTCCATGGAGGCTCTGTGGCCAGGTTTAGTAGTATCGTGGACCAAGGCCTTTTTGGCTAGAAGGGAATGACACAGGTCCACCAGGCTTCACGCAGGATCTCGTCTTCTACAGGGCATTTGAGACCAGGGACTCAAGGATCCTATTGGTTTATTGGTGAACTACATTTGTAGCTTTAGAGACATCCTGTCCCAGTGATACTATATATACTGCTACCGTCCACGGGTGGAGTCTGATCGCTGCCAAGCAGACTTACTGCTATACATATTTTGGAAACGCATTATATTTTATGCATCCAGCTATCCTGGTCTGGCGTCCGCCTTTGTGGTTACTGAAACAGCTTCCTCCTATTTTGAACATGGAAACATTCAAATTGAATTAACATTTATTTGAGTATACTTCACTCTCTACCCCTGATGAAGGTGCTTTTTAAAGACTGGAAACATGTCGGGTATCAGGGTACACTACCCATTGGAGAGTACTGATGTTCCTTTGTACACTATGATCTTTTTTGTGTTTTGTTTTTGTGTAATATGTATGTACTGTACAGACGTTATACATCTTTTTACCCATTTGTATTGAAATATGCAGTATTATTAAAGTCATCAAAGTTGGTGGTCTTTTAAAGTCCCATTTAGGGGGTATTTCTTTTTGTTCAAGGTTTAGTAGTCTCGTGGACCAAGGCCTTTTTGGCCAGAAGGGATTCATATTTTCCTCCCTGAATCTCCTTAGAACCAGTGGTATCAGGGGAAAGGAGGGAAAGGCGTAGCACAGCTTGTAATGCCACGGATGGGCAAGAGCATCTATGCCTACTGTCTGGTCTTCTTGGTGGAGAGAGAAGAACTTCTGTACTTTCGAGTTCTGTTGGCTGGCGAACAGATCTATTTGAGGTTGCCCCCAAGCTTCGGAGATCATCAAGAAAACTTCTTGGTTCAGACTCCACTCTGCTTCCACCAGCCTCCTTCTGCTTAGTAGGTCTGCTAGCAGATTCTGGGATCCCTTTAGATGGACTGCTGACAATGAGGCCACATTCTGTTCTGCCCAGGTAAGTATCTGACTGGTCAGCTCTAGGAGCCCTCTGCTCCTAGTTGCTCCTTGTTTCAACACATAAGCCACTGCAGTTGTATTGTCTGAGAGAACCTGAACGCGTTGTCCCCTTACCACTTGTTGAAAAGCTAGGAGACCGAGAAAAATTGCCTTCAGTTCCTGCAAATTTGAGGACTTTCGTGCTTCCACTTTGGACCAGGCCCCCTGAGAGGTTTGACCGTCCAGGTGGGCTCCCCAGCCCCAAGAACTGGCATCTGTTGTTAGACGTTTGTCTAGGGGAAAGACCTTTTGTCAGGTTGGTTGAATTCCTCCACCACCAGAGCGCCCGCTTTACGTTTGAGGTAAGTTTGATCTGTTTTTCTAGTGGTTCCTGGTGTGACCATCTTTGTAAGATATTCATTTGGAGGGGTCTGGAATGTAATCTGGCCCACTAAATAGCTGTAATTGATGCCGTTAGAAGGCCTAAGACTGCCATGGCTGATCTGACTGACACAAAGAGATTGGTCTCACCGCAGATTGGATCTTCTCCCTCTTCTGCCCAAGAACTTCATCTCCTGCGTGGGCTCTAGATCCACTTTTCTAGATTCAAGAGCCACCCCAAGTCACCTGGAGATTTGTCAAGACTCGTTTTTTGGAGTCTGCGAAAAACAACAGGTCGTCCAGATATGGGATGACTGAAATCCATCTCAGCTTCAGAGGTTCCAGAGCATTATCTTTGTAAAGTTTCCGGGGAAGGATGAAAGCCCGAACGGCAGAGCTCTGAATTGGAGATGCCAGACTGAGGTCCCCAAGTTGAGGGCCAGACGTAGAAAGCATTGAGAAGCCCGAGTTATCGTGACATGTAAATAGGCGTCCCTTAGATCTAGGGATGCCATGAAACAGTCTGGAGTCAGTAATTTCGTGATTGAATGGATTGTGTCCATCCTGAAATGTTTGTAGCGGATCGATCTGTTCAGAATCTTTAAGTTCAGAATCAACCGATACTTCCCTGAAGGCTTCTTCACCAGGAAGATATGGGAATAGAAGGCTCGGCCTTTCTGACTTTTTGCGACCTGAATAATCACTTCTTGTTGAATTAGATCCTGCAGCAGGCCCATCATTGCAGAAGCTTTTTCCTGATCCCTTGGCAGGGCCGTAACATAGAATCTGCTCGGGGGTGGCCCTGAAAACTCCAGACTGTATCCCTGGGAGATGACGTTTTTCACAAACAGGCTTGTAGTTGTTTTGTTCCACTGTAGGTGAAAGACAGACAGACAATCTTCCCCCTACTGGGGTAAGACTGTCATTTGTTTTTAGGGGGCTGGTCTGGGGGAGATCTGAAGAGAACTCTTCCTTTTCCCTTACCCCTTTGGGAGACACAACGGCTCTTGTGATCTTGATCCCTATTTTTGTGGGGCTGTTGAACAGCAAAAAAATAATTTTTGATCGGTTGTATCTTCTTGGAAGGGAAAGCCTTTTTCTTGTCGGCTGTCCTGTCCAAGACTGTTTCAAGGTCCGTAACAAAAGAAGACAGTACAAGGCTGAATTCATCAGTGCTGATGACCTTGCTGACATCTTAACTGATTTAGCAGATGCATCAGCCATGTACTTTACTGCCTTCAGTATAATTGGAAAGGACTCCAAGAGATCTTTCCGTGATGTGCCTGTCTCTATGTGGCTTTTCATCTTCTCTACCCAGCTTTCAAGGTTCCTTGCGACAACCGTGGAAGCCATAGCGTGTTTGAGGCTGGCTGATGTGGAATCCCACGCTTTTTTCAGGAGGGAGTCCGCTCTTTTATCCATAGCATCCTTCATCACCCCTATGTCCTCGAATGCTAGGTCCATGCGTCGGGAAACCTGCGAGAATGCAGCATCTACCCGTGGTTTCTTATTCCATACCTCTGACTCCTTATCTTTGAAGGCAAACCTTCTCCTAAGGGTCTTGGAAAAGAAGGGGCCTCTCTCAGAGTCCTTCCATTCCTTCTTTACCGTCTCCGAGAGGATTTTATGGACTGGGAATACTCTGTGTTTAGTGTCATCCAGTCCTTGGTACATTTTTTCGTGAACCGACAGTTGCACCTTCTCCTCCTGGATTTCGAGGGTAGTGTAGATCACTCTCAGAAGGTCGTCCACTTCCTCCAAAGTGTCAGGGCTGGGCTCAGCCCTTCCTTCTCTGAGCTGGCCGCTCAGCTGTCGGCTAATTACCAGATCCTTTCTCTCCACAGTTACGCACCTGTTGATGATATCCTGCTCGTCAGTCCTCCCTACTTAAGCAGTCCAGCTGAGAGGATCTCTGCCTTTACCTTAGTCTCTGTGATGTTGACCATCTCCTGCGTTCCTGTTAAAGACTTGCTTGGCTGACATCCCTTATGGCTCCAGATCCTGCTTGCTGTTCCACTGCACTGATCCCTGACTTTCTGGCTTGGCTAACTATCCGTTCCGGTTACCGAACTTTGGCTATGTTTTGACTATGTTTGTTCTATTTACTTTTATTATTAAACAAGTGTGATTTAACTGTCCTTCTGTCTCAGTCTGAGTCTTGGTTTCTGACTGTAGGCGAAGGCCATGAATTCAGAAGATACAGTCAATCCACTTGTTGGTAATATGTTTTCCAGATTGGATGAGCAGGATCACCACATGGATCAGTTTGCCATGTCGTTACAAACGCTCCTGAGTCGCATAGCTCACCTGGAATCTCCCACCATGGCTGCTCTGGTACAACCTGTGTTGCAGGCCATCCCTGCTTCTGCTCCATTCTCTGTGCAGGCACCCACCTCGAGTATTACCAATATAAGAGGTATGTCTGGTTCCGCTCCGCTTCCCCAGCGATTTGGGGGCAATCCAGTCCAATGCAGAGGGTTTCTCAACCAGGTTGGGATATACTTTGAGATGCTGCCCCAGGACTTTGTGGCTTCCTTTAAAACGGGTATTTGATGTTCTGGCACGTTCAGCTTCTGCTGCCAAGTGCCTCATGTCCATCAGAGTACAAGAACTATTGCCGATTACGCCATTAAATTCTGTACTCTGGCAGCAGAGGTTGCTTGGAACAATGAGGCCCTCGTGGCTGCTTTTTCTCATGGTCTCTCGGATACCATCATGGATGAGATAGCAGCCTGAGATACACCCACTAAGCTGGAGAGGTTGATCATGTTTGCCATCCTCATTGACTCCAGACTCTGAGAAAGACTCTCTTAAGGAGCGCTTACGGAAGCCTCCTGTACATTTGTCTTCGAGCTTTGCAGTGCCACCCTTGCCTCCCTCACCTCCTGGTACCGAGTCGGTCAGTGAAGGTGAACCCATGCACTTGGGTTTCACGTGTCTCTCTGCGGATGAGAGAACCTTTAGGAGGAGGAAGAGATTGTGCTTTTATCGTGGCCAGGCAGGTCACTTTTTGAAGTCTTGTCCTACCCATCCAGGGAACGCCCGAACCTTGAGGTCCTGTCACAGACAGACATTAAATGGCGTTGTTTTGTCCCCAGTTATCCAGAAGGATAAGCCCCTGGTTTTGGTCACCCTTTTTTGGGCTGAGTCTTCCATCGAGATACAGGCTCTAAATGACTCTGGGGCTGCAGGCCTGTTCATTGATGCTGCCTTTGTATCAAAGCACTCGATTCTGCTGCAGCTGCGTGACACTCCACTTGCCATTGGGGCTCTTGACAGGAGACCTCTACAGCCAGCCATGTGACTCATGAGACTGTTCTGTTGTCCATGGCCGTAGGGGCTCTTCACCATGAGATAATCCAATTCCAAGTTATTTTCTCACCTAAGTTTCCGCTGGTTATTGGTTATCTTTGGTTACAGAGGCACAACTCCTCTTTTGATTGGCTCCGTGCTGAGGTTCTCTCCTGGTTGCCACAATGCAGTAAGACATGCTTCCAGAAGGTAGCCAAGGTCCTGTGCACCTCTTCACTCTCCTCCCTGCCAGGGGAGTACCGCGATTTTAGCGATTTTAGCCTCCACACCGGTCGTATGATTGCGCAATTGACCTTCAACCTGGTGCCATACCCCCTCGTGGCCGGGTTTACCCTTTGTCAGTCTTGGAGGATAAAGCCATGAAGGAGTATGTTGCAGACGCACTTTCTCAAGGTTTCATCCGCAAATCCTCGTCTCCTGCTGGTGCTGGTTTCTTCTTTGTGAAGAAGAAGAGTGGTGAACTGAGACCTTGTATTGATTATAGGGATCTCAATCGTTTCATGATTAAGAATGCCTATCCGATTCTGTTGATTACGGAGTTATTTGACCGCCTCAAGGGAGCAACAGTTTTCACAAAGCTTGATTTGAGAGGGGAATAGAATCTTGTGAGGATTAAGGAGAGCGACGAGTGGAAAACTGCGTTTAATACCGGAACAGGCCATTATGAGTACCTCGTAATGCCTTTTGGCCTTTGTAACGCCCCAGCAGTTTTCCAGGAATTTATCAACGATGTTCTCCGAGATTTGTTGCAGTTATGTGTGGTGGTTTATCTCGACGATATCCTCATATTTTCCAAGTCCCTAGAGAGCCACCACACAGATGTCTGTCATGTGCTTCAGAAACTAAGAGAGAACAATCTCTATTGTAAATTGGAGAAGTGCGAATTCCATCGTGAACAGGTTAAAATTCCTGGGCTATGTCATTTCCACTGCTGGTTTTTCAATGGACCCAGAGAAACTTTCAGCAGTCCTACAGTGGCCCAGACCTGTGGGTTTACGTCCTCTGCAGCTTTCTGGGCTTTCCCAACTATTATTGGAAACTTAATTATAACTTCTCGTCTCTGATCAAGCCCCTGACTGATATGACAGGGTTGGTCTCCGAAATCTTTTAAGGCCTTTGAGAGTCTCAAGGCTGCCTTTGTTTCTGCTCCTGTGTTGGCACATCCTGATCCTACATTACTTTTTATCCTTGAGGTTGATGCTTCTGAGATTGGTGTTGGCGCCCTTCTGTCTCAACGTCCTACCTCTGAGAGCGCTATGCATCCTTGTGGCTACTTTTCCAAGAAACTGTCACCTGCAGAGTGCAATTACGAGATTGGTGACAGAGAGCTGTTAGCGATCATTTTAGCCCTGAAAGAATGGAGACATCTCCTCAAAAGGTACCACTGTGCCGCTTCTCATTCTTACCGACCATAATAATCTCACATTCTTGTCTGAGGCTAAACGTCTCTCTCCCAGAAGGGCGCGATGGGCTCTTTTCTTGTCAAGTTTCACTTACATTGTCTCATTCTTACCCGGTACTAAGAATGTAAGGGCTTTGTCAGGACAATTTTCCGGTTCCTGTGATTCCTCCTGATCATATTCTAGCTACGGTTCGTACCAGTCCGTGCTATATTTCTGACCATCATAACAACTGATTAGACCTATTACCGTGGGCAGAGTTTGCTTACAATAGTGCCTTGAACTCTGCTTTCCGATTGTCCCTGTTTATGGTGAACTATGGTTTCCAACCTTCCATGTTGCCCGACTCATTTGTTCCGCAGAGTATTCCTGCATTAGAGGAGCATCTTCGTGGTCTTCGTTCCACTTGGGTACAAGTCCGGGAGGCTTTGTGACATGCTAATGATAGGTACAGACTCCATACTGACCGCAGACGCCTTCCTACCAGGTTGGGGACAGGGTCTGGCTGTCATCTCGCAACCTCTGACTTCGTGTTCCCTCTCTGAAGTTCTCACCTTGGTTTATTGGGCCTTTCCGTATTCTTCGCAGGATTAACCCAGTGGCTTATGCAGTAGACCTTCCTTCTAAGATGCGTATCTCTAATGTATTTCAGGTCTCCTTGTTAAAACCTTTGGTATGCAACCACTTTAACACCTCGGTGCCACGTCCTCACCCTATTACAGGTTGAGGACCATAAGGAGAATGAAGTACAGTCCATTGTTGACTCCTGTAGGTTCCATGGGCGCATACAGTACCTGGTGCATTAGAAGGGGTGCGGTCCGGAGGAACGCTCTTGGGTCTCATCCTCGGACGAAAATGTCCCTGTCCTCCTCCATGATTTCCATGGACGTTTTTCCTCAAGCCTGGTGGTCCTCCGAGGGGGAGGGTTCATTGAGGAGGGGGTACTGTCAGGGCTGGGCTCAGCCCTTCCTTCTCTGAGCTGGTAGCTTAGCTGTCAGCTAATTGCCAGCTCCTATCCCTCCACAGTTACACACCTGTTGATGATATCCTGCTTGACAGTCCTGCCTACTTAAGCCGTCCAGCCCAGAGGATCTCTGCCTTCGCCTTGGTCAACATTACAGAGACTATCTCCTGCGTTCCTGTTAAAGACTTGCTTTTGGCTCCAGATCCTGCTTGCTGTTCCACTACACTGATCCCTGACTTTCTGGCTTGGCCAACTATCCGCTCCGGTTACCAAACTTTGGCTGTGTTTTGACTACATTTGTTCCATTTACTTTTATTATTAAACAAGTGTAATTTAACTGTACTTCTGTCTCGGTCTGATTCATAGTTTCTGACTCATAGATAGCTTGTACCTAGAGACTCGGCTATCGTCTTCCTCCTCGTCTGAATCCCTGAGGTAGGGAAGGAGTACTTGCCCCCTCATCACCTGAGTCCACAACCTCCACTGCTCTGGAGGAGGATGCCCTTGGGCTGGATGGTGGATGCTGGGGCTCGACCTGGGCTGCCGGGCTCTGTACCAGCATGGACTTGACTGAACTCAGTGAGCTCGTAAGTTCCCTTACTGAAGAGAACAAGTCCTTGTATTGCTGGGATGTTTCCTCGTCAACCAAGTCCTTAATACAGGACCTGCACACTGCCATGAATCTCTAAGGGGGTTCTTGCAGGAGGGACATTTCCTCTGACTTGGTGGATTTGAATGCTTGGACTTTCCTAACGCTTTTTCCTGCAATGAGAAAAAATAAAACTCAACTAGGGCCCCTAACATAATTTACCAACCCCTAGTGCACAGCTAGACCACCACCAGACAGAAAGGAAATAGTGCCCAGAGCAGTGCAATCCCAGCAGCAACCACCCAGTCCAAACTGCAGGGTCCGAGTGAAGTAACCTCTGACCGTGCAGCACAGGCTCCCTGCAGGGAGGATCCAACAAAACAACAAAACATAAGCCCATATGGATCAGAATAAAAGCACCACTGTACCCCTCCTACCTGGGCCTGATCGGTGCTTGGGGTGCCTGCTTCCGCCGTGGCTGTCGGTCTCTCCTCCATCTTTGGCAGAGAACGCAGTGGAGTACTGAGAAACCATCTGGCTTTTGAATTTTCCCGGTCCCGGCGTCATCAATGAGGGACGGAACTTGAAGCGCCGGTAGACGGACCTGCCTCCTGGTCTCTGGGTTTCAGGTGCTTGCTTAGAGCCACTAGCGCCACGCCAGGAAGCAGCGTGACCAGACATGACATCACTCGCCGGCCGGGACCCGAAACTGACATGCAGGACATGCTGCTGACGAACAACAGCGGCACCCGCCCGGCCACCAGAGCCATGCCAGCAGACCCCAGGCACACAGACGCCGCGCCTCCTGCGGGCCCTTGCATCCCCTGAGCTGAAGAGACAGGGGACTCCAGAACACGCCCCACCCGTACTGGGGGGTTGCTGGGATGGTCACTGCAAAAAGACACAGAGGTAAGCCTACATCCTCCACCTTGGAGAAAGCGCAGTTCCCTGGTCCCAGCATACGCTTTCACCATGGCGGAGGAAACACAATAACTGAAGCCATGGTGGAAGAGAAGGGATTTAAAGGCTGCATGTGTTTCCTGGAAAATGGACGGAGCTGTGCTCTCTCCAAGGTTGTCTTTTAAGGCGATTTGAGAAAAAAATCTCTAGCAATACACACCAAACTGAGCATGTGCAGAGTGACTCCAAAGGTTCTGTTCTATCAGGAGATGGATTGGGGAACAGTGGAAGAAGGGGAGGATCAGAGAAGACAGGATCAAACAGCTTTTTACACAATGCGCAGGATTAACCCCTTAGGTTCCACAGTGAGTATAACAAGCATACTTTACTGCATATACAGACTGATTTTACTGTTGTGGGTTTAGTAACACTTTAAGGCTGGGTTCACATATATGCAGCCACGGTTTCCAGCCTGGGGTCTGGTGCGTGTCTGTTCACCGCTTCAGGTGCGATTCAGGTCCGAATTTTTGCCTGAATTTGCACCCGAACCGGACCCAAACATGCAAAGGACCCTTTTGCAATCTGTGGCCCCGGACCTGTGTGAACCGGCTCAATTAAAAAGCCGATCACACTCGCCTAAAATGGATAAGCAGTGCAGCACTATATATACAACCAGAAGACTCAAATATAGCATAAATCTAATAAAAGTCCCCTTTAGATGTAGAAATCAGCAAGTTGATAGAAAAGAGGTCTCCTCTACGGTGGTCTAGGTGCTCATAACAGTTCATACAGTGCAATCCGTGATTCCACCACCAGCTAGCCAAAACGCTCACCTCAGCAAATGAACCCCTGAGCTAACAGATGGGTCAAAAAGGCATTTTTTGGAGACGGCACTCAGTTATTCTCAATTGGTGATCATATTCACATGCAATATAAAAATGAATATATAGTGCGCACCGTGTGGCTAGAATAATCACATTTATTGAAAGTCAGGTACTCACATACAAAGCACTAAACCCTAGTGCTGGGATGAAAGTATAAAATGACATCATAGGATAGCATCAATAGAGAAGGTGGCTGCAGTGATGTCCAAAGGAACTCCCGTCAGCCGCATGAGAGCTGGAGCTCCCGATGTGTGAGGGGATTGGGCTGGCTGTGTGGAGGGGAGCTCCGGGAGAAGGGTCGAGTTTGAGGGGGAGAGCAGTATGGAGGTAGAGGTTAGGGGGCAATTGTTAGTGAAAACTGATGAACACAAGAGGCAAAAGGCGAGATTTCTACATCTAAAGGGGACTTTTTCTAGATTTATGCTATATTTGAGCCTTCTGGTTGTATATATAGCACTGCACTGCTTATCCATTTTGTGTACTTTAGGGTTTTATATGTTTGCCTTCAGTGTTCAGCTGCTTGTATTTTATAGTTAGGATTTTCTGCGCTGACTGAATTTCCATTTTATTGATCACACCCGCCTATCATGCAAATTGGATGCGAAGGTGAACCCAGCCTAAAGAAGGGTAAGAGAAAGGAAGGATTATAACCCGTTTTTTTGTTTTTGCCTTCTGTGTCCCATTGTGGAGAGTTCCCTTCACTTCCTGTCACATAGTCAAAACAGGAAGTGAAAAGAGGTCCCTGTCACCAGAGCTAGTTTTCCATTGGAAGATTTTCCCTCCATTCCGGCTCTGGTGACAACCCAACATTTAGGATTTTCATTCCCTTTTACGGATAACAGCAAACAGGACAAATAGAGAGTGTGGTTCTCCCTAACAGGGCCACAGACAGCAGCACAAACCTGACAGGGGTTCTAATCCCTCTCCACAACTAAAGAAAAAAAAAACAACTTTTGTCTTTGGTTGGACATTTAGGCTGGTTTTACACTATTGCGAATTGGATGTGGGTTTCCTCGCATCTCCAGGGCGGCTAAGGTGCGAATTACACAGGAGTCCTGTGTGTCTTCTGGTCTGTTTCAGGTTTGAATTCAGCCAAAAATTCGAACTGAAATCGGAATTGAAACGGTGAACGGGGACCCCCTGCTGTGAGCCGATCCGTGCTTCCGTGGGAACCCAGCCTAAGAGGTGAAGTAGCCAGCATGGGTGCACTCATGTGAGCCAATTAACTTACCAGCATGTGTTTTGAGTGTGAGAGGAAACTGGAGTCCACAGAGGAAATCCACACAAGCACGGGGAGAATATGCAAACTCCATGCAGGTAGTGTCCTGGTTAGTATTGGAACCAGTGCTGCAAGGCAGAAGTGCTAACTACTGAGCCACTGTTATAAATTTTAGTCCATTCACAATGATTTAGTGGTGCGTCTATAGTATATTGTGAAACATTTCCCTTCTTAGCTGAGCACAGACACACCTGACCTGGCTGAGCCCTATACCTGCACACACCATAACACTGATGTCAGCCCAGCAGACTGCATGGAGGGAGGATCCATGTCACCTGAATCTCTGTCCTGCCCTCTTACTCCTCTCACCCTGACAAGAAGAATTTCTAACCAGGAAGTTCACCGCCCTCCTCCCCTTCTGCTTTCACAGGCAGCTTCTGCTTTTTGTATTTTGTGTTTTCAGTCATCGTCTTGGAAGCGCTGTCCTTCCTTCCTTCCAGGGAGCTGTCTGGAAGAATGGCTTCCCAGGAAAGCGTCCCTTTCTCAGCTTAGGAACGCCAGGACGCACCTGGAGAGCAGATCCTACGCAACAAAGAACTTTACACCTTGATGGCCTCTGCATGCATGGACCACCTGAGACGTACAGTAAGTACTACAGTAAGTGCCATTTGTTTGTTTTCATGAGCTGGATCATTGTTATTCTACAACGTCAGTTCATAAATACCAGGGTTCTGTTGCAGCTGAAAAGAAAATGTCATTTCAGATATGACTGGAGATTCCATACCCTGAAGGGTTCATTCAGACAGGCGCAGAGACCCATCCTTCATTCTGAAAAAGCTTTTTCATCTGTGCATCCACCTTGAGCTGCATGCAGGCAGCCCATAGAAGTGCTTGCAGACCCAGCAGCTCTATGAGCACAGTCAGATATGCAGGTAGGAACAGGTGCACAGATCCAAACGCAGACGCTGTGCATCTGGATCCATGCACTCACCCCCCCGCCCGCGAACAGGAGGTGATGTATTCACTGTGGATTGCTTTTCAGAGGGGCACCAAGGGCAGTCCCATTCATGTCAGTTGGGATGCAGCCGCTGCTTCCAACCTGAGAGCCCTGTGGGTGTCCGCGAATGCAGTTTGATTTCGGGTACAGGCACCCCCGCACAGCTATGAAAATGGGAGCAGCAGCTATGTCCATGCAGTCGCTGTGTCACAATTGACATGAATGGGACTTCCTGCATTGGGATGCACGGGACATCTGTGTTGTATTTAATAAGCTGTGACACCTGGGGCTGCTAGAATAGCATACGAGTGGCTGTATCTGATAGATTGCAGTCACAGTTCGGCCAACAATTTTTCACCTCCTTCAGTTTTTCAGATGAACTTTGTTGAGTCAGGTTGTGCCGACGGAGTCACCCACAGATCGAATTCGGGCCATTTATATCCAAATTAAAGGCGATCGTACAATCACATTTGTAATGTGTGGTGATCTTTATTGTGAAATAGTATTGTAAGAACCCATACACACTATTAGATTTTCTGCAGATTTTTATTCATCCAGCTGTCCTCCATGCATAGAGTGCTTTTTATTCATGGAAGCTTTAGTACAGCTTCAATGAATGAATGGAGGAGGGGGGCAGAAAGGATAGACAAAGTTGGCTGTCTTGATGAGTACCTGTCACAGGTCCAGCACTGGTAATAATTCCAGCAGCACCAGAAGAGTGCAGCTGCAGGTATAGGGAGACAGAAGACTTCAGATTTGCACTTGCCGACACCAGCATAAGGGACATTCACATTAAAGTGGTTGTAAAGGCAGACGTTCTTTACCTTACTGCCTTCTATGCAGTAAGATAAAAAACATTCTGCATGCAGCCCCCCCCCCCCCCTAAATACATACCTGAGCCCGATCTTAATCCAGCAATGTGCAGGAGACCAAAGGCTCCCTTGGCTCTCTCCCTCCTCACTGGCTCAGACATAACAGAGGAAGCTATTGGTTTCTGCTGCTGTCAATCAAAGCCAGTGAGGAGGGTGCAGAGGCGGGGCTGAGCTCCACACTGTGTGTCTTATGGACACACATAGCGGGGCTCGGGAGCGAGCACGCGCAAGTGGCTTCCTATAGTGGGCGCTTGGTTGGGGAGGGGGTGCCAGGAGCACCAGCGGGGGAACTGAGAAGAGGAGCATTGGGGCTGCTCTGTGCAAAACCATTGCCTGAGCAGGTAAGTATGACATGTTTTATTATACTTATAGAACTTTAAATGTAAGTAATGTCCTTTTTTGTGTGTTTGTATATATAATCTATATCAGTTGTGCTCATGAGTTTACATACCCTGGCAGAATTTATGATTTCTTGGCCATTTTCAGAGAATATGAATGATAACACAAACTTTTCTTTCGCTCATGGTTAGTGTTTGGCTGAAGCCATTTATTATTAACCAACTGTGTTTACTCTTTTTAAATCCTAATGACAACAGAAACTACCCAAATGACCCTGATCAAAAGTTGACATACCCCAGTTCTTAATACCCTGTATTGCCCCCTTTAACATCAGTGACAGCTTGATGTCTTTTGTGGTATTTGTGGATGAAGCTCTTCATCTTCTCAGATGGTAAAGCTGCCCATTCCTCTTGGCAAAAAGCCTCCAGCTCCTGTAAATTCTTGGGCTGTCTTGCATGAACTGCACGTTTATAGATCTCCCCAGAGTGGCTCAATGATATTGAGGTCAGGAGACTGAGATGGCCACTCCAGAACATTCACTTTATTCTGCTGTAGCCAATGACAGGTCGACTTGGCCTTGTGTTTTGGATCATTGTCATGTTGGAATGTCCAAGTACGTCCCATGTGCAGCTTCCTGGCTGATGAATGCAAATGTTCCTCCAGTATTTTTTGATAACATACTGCATTCATCTTGCCATCAATTTTGACTAAATTTCCTGTGCCTTTGTAACTCACACATCCCCAAAACATCAGTGATCCACCTCTGTGTTTCACAGTAGGAATAGTGTACCTTTCATCATAGGCCTTGTTGACTCCTCTCCAAATGAAGCGTTTATGGTTGTGGCCAAAAAGCTCAAATTTGGTCTCATCACTCTAAATGACTTTGTGCCAGAAGGTTGGAGGCTTGTCTCTGTGCTGTTTGGCATATTGTAAGTGGGAAAACTTTGTGGCATTTGCGTAGTAATGGCTTTCTTCTGGAGACTCGACCATGCAGCCCATCTTTCTTCAAGTGCCTCTTTATTGTGTATCTTGAAAAAGCGACACTACATGTTTTTAGGGAGTCCTTTATTTCAGCTGAAGTTATTTGTTGGTTCTTCTTTGCATCCACAATTTTCCTGGCAGTTGTGGCTGAAATTTTAGTTGGTCTACCTGCCCGTGGTTTGGTTTCAACAGAACCCCTCATTATTCACTTCTTGATTAGAGTTTGAACACTGCTGATTGGCATTCTCAACTCCTTGGATATCTTCTTATATCCCTTTCCTGTTTTATACAGTTCAACTACTTTTTCCCGCAGATCCTTGACAAATATTTTTCTTTCCCCATGACTCAGAATCCAAAAACGTCAGCTCAGCACTGGATGAAAGATGCAAGGGTCTGTCAGGAGTCCAGAAACTCATTGACCTGTTATACATACACATACACACACACACACACACACACACACACACACACACACACACTAATTTACAAGCAAACAGATCACAGGTGAGGATGGTTACCTTTTTAATAGCCATTCAAACCCCTTTGTGTCAACTTGGGTGCATGTTATTAGGCTAAAATCACCAGGGTATGTAAACTTTTGATCAGGGTCATTTGGGTAGTTTCTGTTCTCATTATGATTTAGAAAGAGTAAACACAGTTGATTGATAATAAATGGCTTCAGCTAAACACTGACCATAAACGAAAGAAATGCTTTTGTGTTATCATTCATATTCTCTGAAAAATTGCCAAGAAATCATAAGTTCTGCCAGGGTATGTAAACTTCTGAGCACAACTCTGTGTGTGTGTGTGTGTGTGTGTGTGTATGTATGTATATATGTATGTATGTATATATATAGTATATTCATACTTACCTTGAAATTTTCCACATTTTGTCATGTTACAACCAAAAACATAAATGTATTTTATGTGATAGACCAACACAAAGTGGCACATAATTGTGAAGTCCATACTTTGTAGAACCACCTTTCACTGCAAGTCTTTTTGGGGATGTCTCTTCCATCTTTGCACATTTGGAGATTGAAATTCTTGCCCATTCTTCTTTGCAAAATAGCTCAAGCTCTGTCAGATTGGATGGAGAGCATCTGTGAACAGCAGTTTTTAAGTCTTGCCACAGATTCTCATTTGGATTTAGGTCTAGACCTTGACTGGGCCATTCTAACGCATGAATATGCTTTGATCTAAACCATTCTATTGTAGCTCTGGCTGTATGTTTAGGGTCGTTGCCCTGCTGGAAGGTCAACCTCTGCCCCATCTCAAGTCTTTTGCAGACTCTTAACAGGTTTTCTTCTAAGATTGCCCTGTATAATTTGGCTCCATCCATCTTCCAATCAACTCTGACCAGCTTGCCTGTCCCTGCTGAAGAAAAGCATCTCCACAACATGATGCTGCCACCACCATGTTTCATGGTGGAGATGGTGTGTTCAGGGAGATGTGCAGTGTTAATTTTTTGCCACACATAGCGTTTTGCTATTAGGCCTAATTTCAACAATGGCTTTCTTCTTGCTGCTCTTCCATAAAGGCCAGATTTGTGGAGTGCACGACTAATAGGTGTCCTGTGGACAGATTCTCCCACCTAAACTGTGGATCTCTGGAGCTCCTCCAGACTTACCATGGGCCTCTTGGCTGCTTCTCTGATTAATGCTCTCCTTGCCCGATCTGTCAGTTTAGGTGGACAGCCATGTCTTGGTAGGTTTGCAGTTGTGCCATACTCTTTCCATTTTTACATAGTTACATAGTGAGTGAGGTCAGGGCTGTGTTTTATAGGGCGGCACTTTGCGGGGGCAAAAAAAGCCACCCCCCGCATGAGAGAAAGTCCCCCCCACCCGATTCCCGTCTCCCGCGGCCGCCCCCCGCACACATGCAGCCCACGGCGGCCGCCTTGCTGTAGCGGGCGGTGCTGCTGTGTATGGGCGTGCTTGGCAGAGGGTGGAGGGGCGTGTGTATGGGTGTGCTTAGCAGAGCTCCCGCCCCTCCACCCTCTGCCAAGCACGCCCATACACAGCGGCGCCGCCCGCTACAGCAAGGCGGCCGCCGTGGGCTGCATGTGTGTAGGGGGTGGGAGCCGGGAATCGGGAAGATGGGTAGGTGGACTTTCTCTCATGCGGGGGGCGGCGTGTGACTCACACCCCCATAAGCGGCCGGTGACTGGCAGAGGTGGAGCCTTATGCTCCGCCTACCCTCCTCCACACTGCTTGACTCTTCTCCTCGGCACTGGGGCGGGGTCTGGCAGTGAAGTCAGGAGGAGAGAGAGAGAGAGAGAGGCACAAGGGAACCCCCCAGGACAGCAGATAAAGTTATTGAATAAATTATATCAGTGTTATGGGAACAGTGTTGGCATTTGATGGACACAGTGGCTGCGTTTGAGGGCACAATGGCTGCAATTGATGGGTCCAGTGGCTGCAATTGATGGGCACAGTGGCTGCGTTTGGGGCACAGTGTCTGCGTTTGGGCACAGTGTTTGGTGGGCACAGTGTCTGCGTTTGGTGGGCACAGTGTCTGCGTTTGGGGCACAGTGTCTGCGTTTGATGGGGCACAGTGTCTGCGTTTGATGGGGCACAGTGTCTGCGTTTGATGGGGCACAGTGTCTGCGTTTGATGGGGCACAGAGTCTGCATTTGGTGGGCACAGTGTCTGCGTTTGGTGGGCACAGTGGCTGCGTTTGGGGCACAATGAGCCTGCAATTGATGTCTTTTTTTTCTGAATTTTTTAGTTTGTTTGCACCCCCCCAAAAATTTTAAGCACCAGCTGCCACTGGCCTGTGCAAAGTGCTCCACGCATGCTAAAATGAATGCAAACCCTTTAAACAGTCCACATTTAGTAAAAGTGCATTAATATGCAGATCATGATATTGCAATAAAGTGCTAAATTGAAATAATATTTCCTCTCAAGCATCTCTTCTCCAGAGAAAATAACTTCGGTTCTCGTAACCTTTCTTCATAACTAATATCCTCTACTCCCTTTTTATTAGCTATGTTCCCTTTTCTGTATTTCTCCATTTCCAGCACATCCTTCCTGAGGACAGGTGCCCAGAACTGGACAGCATACTCTAGGTGTGTCCGGACTAGAGTTCGGAGCGGGAGAATTATCGTTTTATCTCTTGAGTTAATCCCCTTTTTAATGCATGCCAGTATTCTGTTTCCTTTATTAGCAGCAGCTTGGCATTGCATGCCATTGCTGAGCCTATCATCTACTAGGACCCCCAGGTCCTTTTCCATCCTAGATTCCCCCAGAGGTTCTCCCCCCAGTGTATAGATTGCATTCATATTTTTGCCACCCAAATGCATTATTTTACATTTTTCTACATTGAACCTCATTTGCCATGTAGTTGCCCACACTAATAATTTGTTCAGATCTTCTTGCAAGGTTTCCACATCCTGCGGAGAAGATATTGCCCTGCTTAGCTTGGTACAGAGATTGAACTGTTTACCCCATCCTAAAGGTTGTTTATGAACAAATTAAATAGGATTGGTCCAAGCACAGAATCCTGGGGGGACCCCAATTTCCACCCCTGACCATTCCGAGTACTCTCTATTTATCACCACCCTCTGAACTCGCCCTTGTAGCCAGTTTTCAACCCATGTACTCACCCTATGGTCCATGCCAACGGACCTTACCTTGTACAGTAAATATTTATGGGGAACTGTGTCAAATGCTTTTGCAAAATCCAGATACACCATGTCTACGGGCCTTCCTTTAGATAGCAGCTCACCTCCTCATAGAAGGTTAATAGATTGGTTTGGCAAGAACGATTCTTCATGAAACTCTGTGAGATGTTCAAAGCTTGGGATATTTTTTTATAACCTAACCCTGCTTTAAACTTCTCCACAACTTTATACCTGACCTGTCTGGTATGTTCCTTGGCCTTCATGATGCTGTTTGTTCACTAAGGTACTCTAACAAACCTCTGAGGGCTTCGCAGAACACCTGTATTTATACTGAGATTAAATCACACACAGGCGGACTCTATTTACTAATTAGGTGACTTCTGAAGGCAATTGGTTCAACTAGATTGTAGTTAGGGGTATCAAAGTAAAGGGGGCTGAATACAAATGCAAGCCACACTTTTCAGATATTTATTTGTAAAAAAAAAAAATGTGAAAACCATTTTATCATTTTCCTTCCACTTCACAATTATGTGCTACTTTGTGTTGGTCTATCACATAAAATCCCAATAAAATACATCTACATTTTTGGCTGTAACATGACAAAATGTGGGAAATTTCAAGGGGTATGAATACTTTTTCAATGCACTCTATGTAGAGGAGACGGGCGTGCAACCGTGGATGGGAGTGCCTTAAAGAAGGAGCTTCAACCACTCTGTCAGATAAAAGCTGTTCGATCAGCGCCTCAGGCAATAGGCTGCAGTGCTGATCTGTATATTCTGACAGCAGGGAAGTCTCCCCACTGTCAGAAATAAATGGTGCAGCAGGGAGGATTCCCCCATCCACGTCAAATGTGTGAATCAAGTCCGTTTTTTTTTTTTTTGTTTAACTTGCTAGTTATGGTATTTATCCTCTGGTATGGTTTGGTCTCACTAGTGGAGAATTTTTTAACCACTTGCCGACCCACTCGCAGTAGATGTAATGTGAGCAAGCAGCACAGCCAGGCACTTCCTGGTATTGCTAATGTGTGATGACATGTGCTGTGATTGGACACAGTATTTGGCAGCGAATTTCAGCCTATGATATTGGCTGAAACCTGCTGATCAGATGTGCCCAATCACAGCAGAAAGTTCTGTGTTTACAGACACATAGAACTCTGTGTGCATAGAACTGCAATCTGGCTGTTTCTTCTCTCTGAAAAGCAGGGAGTAAAAAATAGCCAGATCACTAAGAAAAAGCCGCACACATTACACTTGTTAGGCACACAGCTAACCCTTTGATGTTAACCTCTCAGCCAGTGTTATTAAAACAGGATTATCACTGTATTAGTGTCACTAGCGACATTAGTGTCAGTTAGTGACCCTCCCAGCCAGTGTCAAATAGCGCCAGATTGCCCACCACACTATTGCAGTCACACTATAAGTTGCTGATCACCAGTATAGCGTCTAGACATGTAGCAGAATACATTTTGGCCTAAAATTAATGACGACTTTTTTTTTTTTTTTTTTACATTTTTCTTTTTTTTTTTTTCATTGGGTGTTATAAAAAAAAATTGTTATAATTTTCATTCTTTTTTTATTTATCTAATACATATAAAAAAACCCAGTGGTGATCAAATGCAACCAAAAGAAAGCTCTATTTGTGTGAAAAAAAAATGCTCTAAATTAAATTTGCGTACAGAGTTGCTTGACCACGCAATTGCCAGTTATTGTAGAACAGCGCTGAAAAATGGTCTGGTCATGAAGGGGGTAAAACCTTTCGGTGGTCAAGTGGTTAAAAGGAGATTTTATACCACTCCAATGACATGTCGGAGGGGCGGTACCAGACAGTGGCAGCGTATCCTTGCCGACTACTCCAAGTTGTATGCCCCCAGGGGTTCTTGGGCTACGCCAGCCAATGAATAAGGTCACTAGCCCTGCACACAGGGGTACCTTTTCATGCTTACCACTGCCTGGGACCAGGCATAGACTTCGATCATGTAAAGAATCTAACATTAAAGTGATTGTGTGTGTGTTTTTTGTTTTTTCCTTTACAAACATGTCATACTTACCTGCTATGTGCAATAGTTTTAGTTTGCCTGCTCACTTCTGAGCTGGCTCTCTCCATAAGACATGCACAGCTCAGCCCCACCTCACTGGTTGTGTGACTGACAGCAGTGGGAGCCAATGGTTCCCGCAGCTGTACCTCAGGAGGAAGAGACTCAGGAGAACCTCTCATGCACATGGCTGGATTGGGATCAGGTAAGTATTGGGGGAGGGGGGGCTGAGGGGGCAGCTGGACACTGAAGGTTTTTTACCTTCAGCCTTTACAACCACTTTATGGCAGTTCCCCGACTTAGAGATGAGCTTTCATGAGCACTACACACTGTAACTTGGATGTTGCATTAGGAAAGATGTGCTCCCACTCCACCAGTCCAGCGTACCTCTGTTATCTCCACTCCCAGTAACAGAATGGGGTCCTGCTGAGCACATCGTGTGGACCTCATACTTGCTCATTAACTCTGTACTTCCCGTACCACGTGACCAGGCCATAGATCCCCATAACGCGGGTTTGGGTCCGGTTACTATAGGAAACTGACCACTAGGCAGGGAGCCAGACATCGCCCCCCTTGTTAGCGGAGGACCTGTCACCTTACCAGGTGCCACGCCTTGTGAATGGTTACTTGGTGTCTTGAACTTGCGCTTGGTTACTCTTAGCAACTACACTTCTAGTCTTGTCTTGCGAAGTTAACCCTTTTTATACCGCTGTAACTTCATTTTCCTTAGTGTGTTTACAGACCCTGATTCTTTAGATACGCCAGAACACACATGCATGCCTTTGAATAGCTTTACCAGAAGAAAACAAGTGCAGGACTCAGAGCAGTGGACCCACAGTGCAGATTTGTGGTGGAGTCTACTAATAGGTGCTCAGGCTCAGATGTCCTCTCAAACCTCAATTAACGAATACTGTAATGGAAAGTGGTGCCGGCAACTCCAGATAATCCTTACAAAAACTTTATTGTAGCATGATAGTGGGTAAAATACATAGCCGCTCACGCATTTCGGCTAGATGCCTTGATCACAGTACCACTTCATATCCCTTAGTGCATTTACAGACCCCGATTCTTTAGATACGCCAGAACCCACATGCACCCCTTTAAATAACTTCAGATTAGGCTCATAATGGTTTGTGTAACTTTTCTGAACAGGTTGCATTGTACATTTCAATATGAACAACATCCTTCCCCCGAATCCTAACTATTGTGGTGTGGCTGCCCAGGCATACCTCTGTAAGGTGAGAGTCTATTATGGCATTGTCCATGTCTTGGATGTCTCTGAAAATCCCGGTGTCTTCAGCAGCAGTACCGATTCCATGCATAGAATAGAACCAACCAGTTCAGCTAGGAAGATCTGGCGGCAGCAACAAACTTCAGCCTTCCTCCCTTTTATAGCACAGGTGGGCTGTCTAGGACCAAAAAGCCCAGGAACTGAACTTCCACAAGTTAACCCCTTCCCCCCTGGCCTGGGCCAGCCGCTAACTTACTAGAACCAAACACAGTTCGACCTGCCTACAGATGTTGCACAGATTGCAGTTTATTGGAACTAACAACTAGAGCTGCACGATTAATCGTTTAAATCATGATCTCGATTCAACCCCCCCCCCCCCCCCTCACGATCTCTGTGCAGAATTTCCCTGATTCATTCATGTAACAAGTGTAGAGAGTTCTCTGCTCACTCAGCTGTCATAAAAAAAAAAAAAAAAACGGCAGCCTGCCAAGTTTTTCACAGCATTGTCTGTGCTGGTAGGTAACTCTAAACATTGTAACTTTTCGTTCTTAGATCAAAGGGATGAACTTCTGTGTGTAAATGAGGTCAGTTTAACCACTTAAGCCCCGGACCATTTGGCTGGCCAAAGACCAGAGCACTTTTTGCGATTCGGCACTGCGTCGCTTTAACTGACAATTGCGCAGCCGTGCGATGTGGTTCCCAAACAATATTGACGTCCTTTTTTCCCCACAAATAGAGCTTTCTATTGGTGGTATTTGATCACCTCTGCGTTTTTTATTTTTTGTGCTATAAACCAAAAAAAGGGACAATTTTGAAAAAAACGCATTATTTTTTACTTTTTGCTATAATAAATATCCCCAAAAATATATATATATAAAAAAAAATAACCTTTTTTTTCCTCAGTTTAGTCCGATACGTATTCTTCTACATATTTTTGGTAAAAAAATCGCAATAAGCGTTTATTGATTGGTTTGCGCAGAAGTTATAGCGTTTACTAAATAGGGGATAGTTTTATGGCATTTTTATTAATAATTTTTTTTTATTAGTAATGGCGGCGATCAGCAATTTTTATCATGACTGCGACATTATGGCGGACAGATCAGACACTTTTGGCGCGATTTTGGGACCATTCACATTTATACAGCGATCAGTGCAAATAAAAATGCATTGACTACTGTGTAAATGTGACTGGCAGTGAAGGGGTTAACCACTAGGTGGTGCTGCAGGGGTCAAGTGTGTCCTAGGGAGTGATTCTAACTGTGGGGGGGAGGGGCTATATGTGACACGACACTGATCACCGATCCCGATTACAGGAAGCTGTGATCAGTGTCAGTGTCACTAGGCAGAACTGGGAAATGCTTGTTTACATCAGAATTTCTCTGTTCTTCCTCTCCATGAGACGATTGCGGGTATCCCCGCGGACATCGAGCCAGCAGGACCCGCGATCACGCTCACGGAGCTCCCGGCGGGCACGCGCGTGCGCCCGCAAGCCGCCTCTCAAAGGGCAATGTACAGGTATGTGATTCTGCCTGTACGTGCCCTTCTGCCACAGTATATCTGCGCAAGCCGGTCGGAAAGCGGTTAACCACTTTAAGACTAAACCTTTTTCTGACAGTTGTTCCCTACAAAGTTAAAATAATTATTTTTTGCTAGAAAATTACTTGGAACCCCCCAAACATTATATATAATAATATATATATATATATATATATATATATATATATATATATATATATATATATATATATAAAAAATTTTAGCAGAGACCCTAGAGAATAAAATAGCGATTGTTGCGATATTTTATGTCACACTGTATTTGCGCAGCGGTCTTTCAAAACGCAATTTTTGGGGGAAAAATACACTTCAGTGAAAAAAAAAAAACTAAACAGTAAAGTTAGCCCAATTTTTTTTTTTTTTTGTATAATGTGAAAGATGATGTTACAGCGCGAAAATCTTTATTCTAAGCAAAAAAAATTGTGACTTTCATTTTAGCCAGAATCGTGCAGCTCTACTAACAACCACAAAATGAGTCCCCACCCATAGGACCTCACCTGTATCGTATTTCACCCAACAGAGTTTACTTGCATTACTTACGAGTAAGCCTTGTTGGGTGGAGAGGAGGTCCAATTGGCGAGGACTGATTCATGGTTGTTAGTTCCAATAAAACAAAATCCATGTGACTTCATTGGAGTGCAGCAGCCTTTCTTTTTGTCTATCTGTGTGTTTGGAAGAAGTGCAGGAGGATCCAGCTTGGAGTGAAGGAGAAAATCATCACACACATTCATTGGAAGAGAGGGTGGTCACATGACCAAACTTTCTTCTTCATGGAACTTTTTTTTTTTTTTTTTTCCAATAATTTGCATGTTGACAAGTTGAAGGGCTCGTTCACACAGGTGTACTACAGTGTAGACCCATGCAAGGGCTGAGTTTGCCCGCATGGGAATGCACACTGGTTTTGCCTAGCGCAGCCCCGATTCTCCTTTTCTCGGGTCCTCCTCTGACACTCCTGGCTTCCCCCCTCACAAGAGCCCCCATAGCAAGCTGCTTGCTATGGGGGCACTCATGCAATCTCACTCCAGAGATCCTCTGTGTGTCCGTGAGACTTAGAGTGTGGCTTGGCCCCACCCCCTGCTCCCTCCTCACTGGCTGTGTTTGACAGCAGCAGGAGCCAATGGCTCCTGCTGCTGTGTCTGAGCCAATGAGGAGGGAGAGAGCCACTGCTCTTGTGCACATTATTGGATCAAAAAAAACCTTCTGCCTTTAGAACTACTTTATGTTCTGTTCACATTTTTCCATTTCCACTGTCATGCATTTTTGCCTTGTGTTTTTTATAAGTTAATTTTTCAATCAAACAGTACATTTATCGCGCTTTACATGTTAACCAATGAGGATGCCTTTCCTGTAGAAACATCATTAGGGAATATGTGCTTCCTAGTTTTCATGGTGTAAGGAATTCAGGACACATGGCTGATTTTTATACCCCTGTTTTGTAGCTGCTGGAGAAACTGTCACCGTCTTCCTTGTGGCTGAGCACATGGCAGGAGAATTGTGGCTGAGCACATGGCAGGAGAATTGTGGCTGAGCACATGGCAGGAGAATTGTGGCTGGGCACATGGCAGGAGAATTGTGGCTGGGCACATGGCAGGAGAATTGTGGCTGGGCACATGGCAGGAGAATTGTGGCTGGGCACATGGCAGGAGAATTGTGGCTGGGCACATGGCAGGAGAATTGTGGCTGGGCACATGGCAGGAGAATTGTGGCTGGGCACATGGCAGGAGAATTGTGGCTGGGCACATGGCAGGAGAATTGTGGCTGGGCACATGGCAGGAGAATTGTGGCTGGGCACATGGCAGGAGAATTGTGGCTGGGCACAGCCACAGAACATTGAGTGGATGGTTCCTAATTTAGCCCTAAGGGGTTTTCGGCCCCATTTGTTCATTAGGAGCAGCATCTGCTTCGTGCTCTAAGTTTAGGAGAGTTGTGTAAGTGCAACACTTTAATAACCACCAAAGTATTTTTGTGACGTGTTTTTATGCATTACTAAACACAAAACAAAATCACAAAGGTGTGAACCAAGCTTCACTGTGTATTCAGCAGAGAGGGATATGCTCTTGACCAGTCTGTGCTACTGTGAAGGTTGAAGACTTGGTTGTGCTGTGAATCACAAGCACGGCTAAACTGAATTAAAATCCCTGTAGCAGGTAAACCGTCCCTATATTATTATTATTATTATTAATAATAATAATAATAATAATATTATTATACAAGTTTTATATAGCGCCAACAGTTTGCGCAGCGCTTTACAACATGAGGGCAGACATTACAGTTACATTACAATTTGGTACAAGAGGAATCAGAGGGCCCTGCTCACTAGAGCTTACAATCTAAAAAGGAAGGGTCAATTGATACAAAAGGTAATACATGTATTTTAACTGTTCATTTAGCTGCTTGCCTAGAACTCGAAAACCTAGAAAAAAAAACATATGATTTACAAAAAATTTGGTGTATCTCCTTGTCCTTCTCCTTGTCCTTGTCCTTCTCCTTGTCCTTCTCCTTCTCCTTCTCCTTCTCCTTCTCCTTCTCCTTCTCCTCCTCCTTCTCCTCCTCCTTCTCCTCCTCCTTCTCCTCCTCCTTCTCCTTCTCCTTCTTCTCCTTCTCCTTCTCCTTCTTCTCCTTCTCCTTCTCCTTCTCCTTCTCCTTCTCCTCCTTCTCCTTCTCCTTCTCCTTCTCCTTCTCCTTCTCCTCCTTCTCCTTCTCCTCCTTCTCCTTCTCCTTCTTCTCCTTCTTCTCCTTCTCCTTCTTCTCCTTCTCCTTCTCCTCCTTCTCTTTTTTTTTTTTTTTTTTAAATAGGTGTTGGTACTGTGAGGAATAATTTTGGGGATTTTGGTAAGGCTAATATTTGGGGAAACTGTTTATTTTTTTTACTTGAGAAAAAAATGGAAAGATATCGGTGCCTTGGCATGAGTGTGAGCGCATGTACTAACTTCAATCCACAGTTGCATAGAAAAACATCACCTGTTATTCATCAAATGAGACTCATTATTATAAAATGATGCGTCCTAAAAAAAAATGTAATTAAAACAAAGGAAAGCTTCATGCAGGTCACATGGTGGAATTCCCATGTTACACTAATTCTGGATGCCTGTAATTGTTGGGAGTCTCCATAAGGACTAAAAATAATACTTCTTTCATCGGGAGTATTCTCGTCATCTTGTGCTATTGCAGAAACTAGCAAGAAGTGAAGGAGTTCAGTCTGCCAAAAAGGTTGCTATGTGTAAGGATATGGGTAGCGTGGTACAACCATCCATAGAATACTTTACTTCTTTTAACCCCTTCCCACCCTCTCCAGCATCCCTTTAAAGAGTTTGGAACACCCGTGGGGTGTGAAGTATTGACGATCGTGGATGAAAGCTGGTTCGGCTAGCTGCTGATCTTTAGCCCAGTTTGCACAAAGCCTTGGTGGCTTCTTTGTCCAGCCACAGTCTAGAAATGGTCCAGAATGACCTGAGCTCAGAGGAAGCAGGTTGAATGATAATGGGCATCAGCCTTAGTAAATTTAAAGGCAGAAAACGGGGTTGCTATTCAGACCTAGTCCGGGTTTTGAATTGTTTATCTGGGTTTCAGACTGCCTGAAACTTGGACACATTTTTCAGATGGACTGTGGCTTCCCAACATAGTTGTGGGCACACACTAATCTCCTCATGTGGTGCAGATTCCCCATACTACCCAGGTCCCCTGTCCCCCCCACCATCTCCTCAGCCCTGCCGGCATTCTCTCCTTTGCTCTTTCGCCAGCTGCTGCTGTGGGCACACAGGGGGATGGTTCAGAATGGTGAGAGGGGGAAGGGGCCTTTAAATTTGTCATTTACTGGCCCCTTCCTTTTCTTGATGAACACACTGAGTGATTGGTACTGATCATATATATATATATATAACAGAAGCATACTGTTTTACTATGCTTTAGTCTGTGAATGAACAGGAAGCAGCTCAGAACAGAGCACTTCCTACTCATTCACTGTCCAGTGCAGCCGAGGATGCAGAGAAAGGGACTGGGGCATCTCTGTCCTCAGTACCTTTCTCTGTTTCAAAAGTGAGACATCCAGAGTCTTTTAAAGAAAAAATAATAGTAATAAAAAAACTACTGACACCATCCACTGCCCTACTGACACCAATTTCTGCTCTACTGACACTGTCCCCTGTCCATACTGCAAAGTCCTTTGCTCTACTGACTGACGCCATCCACTCTCTTACTGACACCAACCTCTATGCGTGTCTGTGTGGGTATGTATGTACATACATTATATCTAAAATATACACTCACTGGCCACTTTATTAGGTACACCTTTTCAATTGCTTGGTAACACAAATTGCTAATCAGCCAATCACATGGCAGCAACTCAATACATTTAGGCATCTAGATGTGGTGAAGACAACTTGCTGAGGTTCAAATGGAGCATTCGAATGGGGAAGAGAGGGGATTTAAGTGACTTTGCACGTGACATAGTTGTTGGTGCCAGACAGACTGGTCTGAGTATTTCAAAAACTGCTGATCTACTGGGATTTTCTCACACAACCATCTCTGGGGTTTACAGAAAATGGTCCAAAAAAGAGAAAATATACAGTGAGCAGCAGTTGTGTGGAAGAAAATACTTTGAGGTCAGAGCAGAATGGGCAGAGATGATAGAAAGACAACAGTAACTCAAATAACCACTTGTTACAACCAAGGTATACAGAATAACATCTCTGAATGCACAACTCATTGCACCTTGAAGCAGATGGGCTACAGCAGCAGAAGACCACACTGGGTGCCACTCCTGTCAGCTAAGAACAGGAAACTGAGGCTACAATTCACACAGGCTTACCAAAATTGGACAATAAAAGATTGGAAAAATGTTCCCTGGTCTGATAAGTTTCGATTTCAGCTGCAAAATTCAGATGGTAGGGTCAGATTTTTGGCATAAACAACATGAAAGCATGGATCCATCCTGCCTTGTATCAGCTAAGTTATTGCCCTGCTTAGCTTAGTATCGTCTGCAAATACAGAGATTGAACTGTTTATCCCATCCTCCAGGTCGTTTATGAACAAATTAAACAGGATTGGTCCCAGCACAGAACCCTGGGGAACCCCACTACCCACCCCTGACCATTCCGAGTACTCCCCATTTATCACCACCCTCTGAACTCGCCCTTGTAGCCAGTTTTCAATCCATGTACTCACCCTATGGTCCATGCCAACGGACCTTACTTTGTACAGTAAACATTTATGGGGAACTGTGTCAAATGCTTTTGCAAAATCCAGATACACCACGTCTACGGGCCATCCTTTATCTAGATGGCAGCTCACTTCTGATGGCTCCTTCCAGCAGGATAATGCACCGTGTCACAAAGCTCAAGTCATCTCATGACAATAAGGTCACTGTACTCCAATGGCCTCCACAGTCACCAGATCTTAATCCAATAAAGCACCTTTGGGATGTGGTGGAACAGGAGATTCACATAATGGATGTGCAGCCCACAGATCTGTGTGAAGCTATTATGGCAATATGGAGCAAAATCTCTGAAGAATGTTTCCAACACCTTGTTGAATCTATACCATGAAGAATTAAGGCACTTCTGAAGGCAAAAGGATGACCCATTACTAGCAAGGTGTACCTAATAAAGTGTCTGTTGAGTGATATGTATGTGTGTGTGTGTATGTATGTGTGTGTGTGTGTGTACACAGACACACGCACATGTGTTTGGGGGTGCACACCCCAATGCAATAGGCTGTGCACACTTATGCAAGTAGCACAACTGACAAATGCACTGGTGTGCTCACGGTACGGGAGAACAGAAAGAGCTCGATCTGCTTCCCCTTCCTCCTGAACAGCGAGAGGGGAAAGGGCTCGATCTGCTCCTCCTCCCTCGCTAACTGGGAGAGGGGAAAGGGCTCGATCTGCTCCTCCTCCCTCCCGAACAGGGAGAGGGGAAAGGGCTCGATCTGCTCCTCCTCCCTCCCGAACAGGGAGAGGGGAATGGGCTCGATATGCACCTCCTTCCTCATGAACAGGGAGAGGGGAAAGGGCTCGATATGCTCCTCCTCCTTCCTCCCGAACAGGGAGAGGGGAAAGGGCTCGATATGCTCCTCCTCCTTCCTCCCGAACAGGGAGAGGGGAAAGGGCTCGATATGCTCCTCCTTCCTCCCGAACAGGGAGAGGGGAAAGGGCTCAATCTGTTCCCCCTTCCTCCCGAACAGGGAGAGGGGAAAGGGCTCGATATGCTCCTCCTTCCTCCCGAACAGGGAGAGGGGAAAGGGCTCAATCTGTTCCCCCTTCCTCCCGAACAGGGAGAGGGGAAAGGGCTCGATCTGCTCCTCCTCCCTCCCGAACAGGGAGAGGGGAAAGGGCTCGATATGCTCCTCCTTCCTCCCGAACAGGGAGAGGGGAAAGGGCTCAATCTGTTCCCCCTTCCTCCCGAACAGGGAGAGGGGAAAGGGCTCGATCTGCTCCTCCTCCCTCCCGAACAGGGAGAGGGGAAAGGGCTCGATATGCTCCTCCTCCCTCCCGAACAGTGAGAGGGGAATGGGCTCGATATGCTCCTCCTTCCTCATGAACAGGGAGAGGGGAAAGGGCTCGATATGCTCCTCCTCCTTCCTCCCGAACAGGGAGAGGGGAAAGGGCTCGATATGCTCCTCCTTCCTCCCGAACAGGGAGAGGGGAAAGGGCTCAATCTGTTCCCCCTTCCTCCCGAACAGGGAGAGGGGAAAGGGCTCGATCTGCTCCTCCTCCCTCCCGAACAGGGAGAGGGGAATGGGCTCGATATGCTCCTCCTTCCTCATGAACAGGGAGAGGGGAAAGGGCTCGATATGCTCCTCCTCCTTCCTCCCGAACAGGGAGAGGGGAAAGGGCTCGATATGCTCCTCCTCCTTCCTCCCGAACATGGAGAGGGGAAAGGGCTCGATATGCTCCTCCTTCCTCCCGAACAGGGAGAGGGGAAAGGGCTCGATCTGTTCCCCCTTCCTCCCGAACAGGGAGAGGAGAAAGGGCTCAATCTGCTCCTCCTCCCGCCCGAACAGGGAGAGGGGAAAGGGGTCGATCTGCTCCTCCTTCCTCCTGAAAAGGGAGAGAGGAAAGGGCTCGATCTGCTCCTCCTCCCTCGCTAACTGGGAGAGGGGAAAGGGCTCGATCTGCTCCTCCTCCCTCGCTAACTGGGAGAGAGGAAAGGGCTCGATCTGCTCCTCCTCCCTCGCTAACTGGGAGAGGGGAAAGGGCTCGATCTGCTCCTCCTCCCTCGCTAACTGGGAGAGGGGAAAGGGCTCGATCTGCTCCTCCTCCCTCGCTAACTGGGAGAGGGGAAAGGGCTCGATCTGCTCCTCCCTCCCGAACAGGGAGAGGGGAAAGGGCTCGATCTGCTCCTCCCACCCATACTCCAATCCCTGGCGTGCTGCACCTCAGGAAAGGGATGTGTGGGCTAGAAATTTGAAGCCCAGTAGTCTCGGCAGATACATCGTGGATGAAAGGTGCCAATGCCTGAGCCCTCCATCCACTGTCTATGGCTGAAATCCCCCCCCCCCCCCCTTTCCCAATCCCTTTTCTCTCCTGCTTCTAAGTAAGTGCACTAAGGAATGTGGGCTTTGGGAACCCTTATTTAAGGGGGAATGCTGGGAACTCTGATGTAAGTGGGGGGCTTTAGTGAGCAGAAACCCCCTTACATCAGAGTTCCCCCTTTAAAAAAACATACTGCAGTTTAAATCTCTGCATTAAAGCAGAATATTGAAGCTGGTTTTGTCATTTTACCTTTTAATAGACTTTTCAGTTTTATCTTGTTATTTCTGTCTGAAATGTTATAAGCATCCTTTTGGGTCTTGTGGTTTCTAGTTAGGGATGTTCAGCTTTATGTACTTCCCTTTTCATTTCTGGATGTTGGTTTAGTCCAGATGTACTTGTATAAATACAGTGGGGAAGTCCCTTTTTGTATATTTGCAGATCCTACTACTGCCATATGAGAATAGGCTTTATACTTTCTTTTTTTTTTCAATTCTGGGTCATGTGCTTGTAAAATCCATTAAGGTGGGGAATGATATTTATTCTTCTATTTATTCTCTAAAGTGCTGTACTTTGTTAGGTCTATACACATGAATGCAATTCAGGTAGTGTGCATTTTTCAATTTTTATTCTTTTATAAAATGTGTCTATTTTTCAAAGTGTTTGGCAAAATCAGTTGTAAAATACTTCCTTCATGTGACAGGCAACAGTCACACTAGTACTAGTTGCGCACTGAAATGATCCATTTTAGCGTGCAGGCTGGTGTCTGTTGTGTGTCAGCAGTGGGGGGGGATGGGGAGGCTTGCATTTTTACAGCCCAAGGCAATGTTTAACTTTTTTTTTTTTTTTTTCTTTTCTCTTTTTCTTTCTTTCTTTTTTTCCTAACCTTATTTAAATGTCAAAATTGCATTTAATTTTTGTCTATCTACCACAGTGGAGCTGTCAGTCACTTATCTTGTATGATAAATATTTGCGTTTTAAGTGTATATTTAGCTTTGTTTTCTTATTGTGGCAAAGCATGGTTCGGTTTTTATTTTCTGGTTGATGAAATGCAATCAAAACAATCAAATCCACAAACAATCTAAGAGCCATAACTTGCCATTTGTTTTTTTTTTTGTTTTTTTAACCTCGATTTAGATTGAACTTGATTAAACTGAGTCGACTGGACAGAGCGAGAAATGATTATTCGTTTTGCATCGATTGGCAGCTCTGTGGTACTTAGTTCATGAATACTGTTGTATTACGATTGATCAGATTATGAGATTACATAGTGGAAACAGAGATGCAATCGATAAGTTATGACTGTATCTTAACTGTCGATCGAAATCTACTTATCTGTGTGTAAAATATTAATTCAATGGGTTGTTGATAACAGACCAATGACTCCTCGGAATTTATTGATCAGAAAAGAAATTGATCAATTATCCAAAGTGTGTATGAGCACCATTACTTAAGTTCTAAGCTCTCCATTGTACACTGCTACCAGAAGTATTGTCCAATGGCTAAAAAATGGATTTAGGAAAAGAACTCGCATAGCTATCAATCAAAAAGCTGCAATGCATTGTTGTTGTTGTAGAGGAGGTCAGGTATATTCTTATATATCCTAAAATATTTTAGGGGTAAGTAGATGGTCCATTACATACTGTATAGTACTTTGTGGTTTTAAAGCTCAGTTCTGTGGAATACTCCGTCTTGCACGAGAAATGTAACTTTCATAACTGGGAAGTAGGAAGGGGATTCAGTGACTTGTAACGCAAGAAAAATACTAATAGTCATGAGTTGAACCAACTGTTTTTTCACATGTGAATCCCCTAGAAAACCGTTTCTCAATGAATCTGCATTTTGAAGACATATCATAATGAAACCCACTTATTTTTAGTCACACCTTTTATTCTTTTGAGAGAGAACCATGTGTTTTTCATGTGCTCTTCCAGCTGGTGGCCATCTCATCTGGTGGCCATACAGCTCCCTAGTACATTTCAAGGGGGTTTAGGTGAAAACCACATACAGTAACAAGGAATCCTCCATGCCTGACAATGGAGCCACAAAAAAGCAAAGTGTATAATACTGCTATTGCGCTATCCCCACAGAAGCCACTGGTAGCTTGGACCTATCCCCCCCCCCCCCCCCAGACACACAGCCAGGCACACAGCATTTTGGCATTCTTCCTCTGGCTTGAAAGATCCGTCTAGGGATTCCTTTTTAGGGCTTTTAGTAGTCTCCCTGACGGTAATCCCGAGTGTGGCTCGGGGTTAAATTTCAGCAACTTTAGCGGTAACCCCGAGCCACACTCGGGATTGCATTGCAGGATCCTGGTGCAGTATACTTACCTTGTCCCCAGGATCCTGCGATGTCCCCCAGCAGTGTCTGCGGGCTCTGTCCTCCTCTGAAGCCCCTCTGTGCCAGGCTCCGTTCCCTGCGAGCGTCGCAACGCACAGGGGCGGAGCCTGGCGGAAAATTCAAAAGAATGTAAAAATCCTAACACATACAGTACTGTAATCTTACAGATTACAGTACTGTATGAAATCATTTCACATCCCTTTTGTCCCCAGTGCTTTGGCCCATGCCCTGCAGTTTTTTAGTGTCCCTTTACATCAAAAGTGGCTTTAGACCAGCTAGAAAACAGCGATAATAAATTAGAACACTTGCAGAATTGAGCGATAGTGAATTGTGGCTAAATTTATTTTATTATCATTATATTATTTTTTTTTTTAATTTTGTGTTTCAAACTTCATCATACCCGGGATATCTACTAGACTCTTGGTGGACAGATTTAAGTGTGTTATTGTTAAGAATTACAGGCCTACAATATAAAACGCCAAATTTCCATGCAAAATAGTTGTATCGCTTTCAGCACCTAAAATCCAAAATAATCATACCGCCAGGGAGGTTAAAGGGGAAAGGGAGCAAGGGATACCCAAGAACTGCAACAACTGTAAAGCTTGAGAATTTGGCAAGTACAAAATTCAAACTGTATTGCACAACTTCTGACGCACTGCACTCTCATGACTGTATTGCACAACCCCTGGCTATACTGTATACTGCAAAAGGTATATAGCAAGCAAGCATGTAGAATATAGCAAGCATGAAAGAAACACCGCTCTGATCTGTGAAAAGTTTAGAAAACGTCACACCCAAATCCAGGTGCTCCAAGGCTCAGAATGTCCTTCCTACATCCAAAAACCTGTGTCCTGAGTAATAAAACGAAAGAGCCGCCACTACTGGAAATTCCATGTGTGATCTTTATTAGGTCATGACCAAGTTAAAATGACAGCTGACACATTTCGGTACAAACCTTGTTCACAGCATTAGCAAAAAATTACACACTATATATATATATATATAAACACATAGCATTTTTCTTTAAATATACTGGATAAAAAAAATGGATCTAAAGAAAGGGAGATATGATAGATTTGGAATAAATGTAGTATAAGAGCATATGGGTTGCACTTCCCAGGAACCACACACCCACAGCAGTGTTTCTTGTTTATTCCAATCAATCACATCACTTGATTGGGGGGGACTCCATTATCCTTTTATCTAATGTGTGTGTATATGTATATGTATATATATAATTGTGTATGTGTGTGTGTGTGTATATATATATATATATATATTTTGTGTATATATATTGTATATGTGTTAAGTCTGTCATTTTTAGATAATGCTGTAAACAAGGCTTGTGCCGAAATGCGTCAGCTGTCATGACCTAATAATAAAGATCGCAGATGGAATTTCCAGTAGTGCCGGCTCTTTCGTTTTATTACTCTGCAAAAGAAATATCCCATAGGACTCCTTGCACTGATAGTGGCCTGTCATCCCTTGAGAGATCAAAGCACCCCTCTGTAGGGAAAGGGGGTCAATTATTCAGCCACACGATGTTTAGACTTTTTCCTTCTGGCTTGGCTCAGTCTCCGGACAAAGGTTTTTCAGTAAGCTACCCCCAGCTGAGCCTAGCTGGGACCTCAATGTCCTCACAAGGACTCCTCCTAGCTTTTTCTGCCCCAGGGGTTTCCTCCTGCTGGACTGAACCCAGGGACTCTTCTCTCTGCTTCCATGCCTCAGACAACTTATGGCCTCTCCCTCCTTTTGGGCACATCTCCCTAGGAATTGGTTGGAGTTCCATAAATATTTAGGTTGTCTGCCCTGTTCTCCCTCCAACTATGCTTCCAGAACATTCTAGAAGACTGGGGAGTAGTAGAACAGCAGCCTGTGAAACACTGAGCAGTCCAAAGCAGTCAACCCCTGCTGCACTCTTCTTCACTCTACTCTGAACTAGGAGGGTGTTACATTGCAAATTCTATTTTCATTGATTCATTCGCAGTAAATGCTGATGTTGACTCTACATTGCTAGAACCTTTCATCAAACGGCAGAGCGATCTAGTTGCCCAAGCAGGATTTACGCTATATAAACCTTATGTAGAGGTACCCCCGTAGGGGCTGCTGAGTTGGTTATAGCAATTTGCCAATCACTCCGCTTCCGATCTCCCATCACTCGTACACGACACCAAACAGTCAATGTTTAAGTATTATTGCTCTTTATTCGTGAGGATAGTTTCGGGGGTTATTTATAAGTAGATATGAGATGCTCCACCAGATCCCACTTTGTGAGGGTATCATCCATAGCCGTAGCTTTTGTTACTGGACTTTCCCTTGCGTAGCACTCCCAAATTGGACAAAAGGCATTACTCTGAATAATTCCCTCTGCTTGACTGATAGAATTCCTTTGAGGTATTAATGGTAAAGTCACAGGCTCTCACCGCCTATTTCCATGACCCGCATACTAACGCCCCTCAGTCTTTGGAAAGTACTCTTCTTATGGCTCGTACTGTGTTCCGTAGCCTCACTACATGTCCCTTCTCTCACTCCTGCACTTGCTTCTTTGAGTTTCACTGACCGGGTTCTCCACACAAGACAGTCTGTTTTCCTGGTCACAGAAAGTCTATCCGCCAGTCTACTCCTTCCGCTTGACTCCTACTTCCTCCTCGCTCGCCCGGCACATCCCCGCATGGGAATGTCCAGGTCCTTCCCCAGCGCTACATGCTGGTTCCTCCGCACTCCAAGCTTCCAGCCTGGACCTCCTTTGAGAGCATTACTCAAGACTCTCCTCCTTCAGGGCCCCAGGCCCTCGGCCTCCTGGAACTCTAGGCCTCGGTCTCCCTGGAATCTCTCTCTCCACCTCCTCCTCCTCCTCCTCCTTGGGCCCCAGGCCCTCCCCTCCTTTTGAAGCATGTGACCCCCCCCCCCCCCTTATATGAGAGACCTCCTCTCAACCAAACAAATTAATGATTGGTCAGGACTCTCACATGAGTTTCCTGCCACTCAGATCTCAGCCCATCCTCTGCTTTTCCAGAACAATTCACCGTCAGGCAGAGGAGGTATCTCTGAGCCTAAGTGTAGGTGGCCACACCCCCGCTACTCTGACACTCCCACTCCTGAATCAAAACAACCAGGCCTAATTAAATTTACCTGTAACTAGATCCTGCACTACCAAACTACACTATAGCACCTACCCTAAAGTATAAGGCGCTACATCTATATTCAGTTAAACAGTGCAATTTTTAAGAAGTTTCCTTCACTTTGAGAAAAGAGAACTATTTAAAAGGCATTTCTCACATCATACTTATTAGAATCATGCTAACCATGCTAATCATGTTAACACAAATGTGCGCCGCCTGAACATAGTAAGCAGAGACAGTCTTCACTTACTGCAATGGAACCTGGTAAAAAATAACTTGACTCTTAGGTTTGGTGAACAGCATGTAAAAACAGGCGGTTGAGCTGCTGTTTTACTGCCCCCAGCTGTCTATCCAAATGCTAACATTACAGCCTGACTGGGCTGTACACGTTGTGGCAGCAATACTTTGCATAGCGCTGCAGCATTTTTAATTTGGACTGCAGAGTTTGACAGTTTGTGGTTTTTTTTTTATCTTTCAGTTTAATACAGTTTTAAGAAGAAATAAATAAAAAAAAAAAAACACAGGAGTCGGTCTCGCCTCCTGAACGCTTAAAAAACAACCTGCATTTGCAAGCAGTGCATATACCTGATTTTGTCTTGTATAAGCCTCTGGCAGTCCCTGTACAGCAACACTCAGACTGAGGAGCATAGGGAACCAGACAGTTGTGAATCCTTGTGCAGGTGCTAACAATGATCATGCTGAGAGGAGGGGAGAGCAGAGTTCCAGATAGATGAATTCATCATTATTCTGCTCTTTTGTTTCACTGTCCAGTCATAGGCTGGGGGAAGGGCAAGATCTGTAATTATTAGTTAAAGTACCAATAAAGGCAAAACTTTGTTTTGTTTCGTTTTGGATAGAGTGGAGATGGATTAGAACACCTGTCAGTTTTTATTGCGGTCTGTGTCCCTATTAGGAAGATTCCCCCTCTCTATTTGTCTTATCTACCATTTATCATTGAAAGTAAAAGAAAAAAACACATTTTGGGTTGTCCTCTGTAAAGTAATAGAGGGGAAATCTTCCATTGGAGACACTTGTTCTGGTGACCTGGGGATCCGCAAGGGATTTCTTCTCACCTCCTGTTTTTGCTATGGGACAGGAAGTGAAAGGAAGTCTCCCCAATGGGGATGGAAAAAAATAAATAAAAACAAACTGACAAGGGTTATAACCCTCCCTTGCTGTATCCAAAAAGAAAAAAAAGTTTTGCCGTTGTGTATTGTAAACTAAGTTGTGTATATATAAATAGCAAATATCCTATTTACAAGCCTAATGTGGCAATCTTTTTCCCTGGTAATGGAACTTGCACAGGGGCCACAGGAGGAAAAGTAAGTGGGGCCAGGGGTGGAAAAAGAAAAGCTGCCCAAGATCAATAACAAGCACTGCATGAATAGCTATCATTAATATTTCTTGTCACTCTAAGATGAGAGCTTAAAATTGATACATTTAAAGTTCACACATTTAGAATTTATTTTTTGTTTTGTAGGACTCTATATGATGGTGAGGTTGGTATGTATTGTTGCTGTCAAGGTTTTATAACCATCTACATTTCTGCACGTGGAGATGAATTTGCATCCACGACGCATCCGTCTTAAGCCATGGCTGGTAGCACAGGTGGACAGTGGGAACTATCCAGGCCTACACTGGGAAGACCGGGACCACAAGCTATTCCGCATTCCATGGCGTCATGCAACACGTCACATACCAATGCAAGATGATGAGAACACCATATTTAAGGTGGGTACAGTATAACAACAACACCTTAAAGCGAAACTTCAGTAATTTTTTCATTTTTCCATCTATTAAACCTTCTGCCCTTCTTGTTTTAACTTTAGATAGTAAAACATATTTTTTTTCTGCCAGTAAATACCTTACACAGCCCCCTTCCTGTTTCTTGTCTGGTGCTAGGCCTAGGCTTATGACATCATGCACAGCGCTCTCTCTCTCTCTCTCTCTCTCATTGGCCCTCAGTCATAAGAGGGCCAATGAGAGCTGCAGAGCTGGAGGTGTGCCTCCTGTGTGTCTGTGTAAATCCAGGAAGTGAACAGGCAGCAGCTTCAGCTGCCCACAGTTAAAATGTACATAAAAATAAAAACCTAAAACAGCTAAATGGGACTTTATATGAGAGCGCAAGGCATATAACGCCAGGCGCCTCCACCCCTAATAATTTGAAAAAAGGAAAAGAGGGTGGGACTTTATATGGAACATGCATCCCTGAAGATATCACGATACAAATGAAAGTGGACAATACTAGGTATACTAAAGCCATGAACATCAATAACATTGTAAAACAGGTATTTAGCAATCACTGATTTATTGTATAAAGTATATGGCAATAATAATATTCACAAGGTAAAAAAAGGACATAATAACTTCATAATGTAAACCATAATAAAAACCAGATACAATTAGGATATATAAAATATAACAGTGATATTGATAACATCCACTAGTGACATAGTAAGTGCATATTGTACATATGGTAGAAAAAACACTTTCATTGTCTCCCTGGTAAAAAGTGTAACTATAATTGTTGGCACAGTCCAATTAATAAATATGGCAGTTGATGATAACAATATATAAAAATATGAACGAGAGGGCATCTATTGGCTCGACATGTTTCGTGGCGACTCCCACTCTTCAGGAGCAAGTATGAGGTAGATGTCTAGGTATTGAAACACAAAATTAGTTTGTATAAATTGTACAAAATAATAAATGGATTGTAAAGGGAGAGGAGAGGAGAGGGGAAAAGGGAGATTATCCCCATTCAACACGACCTCTTACAAGAATACCAAAGAAACTGGAAGCAGGCATGAAGGGCCGGGGGGCCGACCAGAAACATCACCCTTGGGTTTAGTTGGTTAACCCTGACTGTAAACTCTGGATCAATTCAGAGCCAGGACCAGCTAAGTGATGTCAGCCATCAGCGGACTTTAGCCCAATGTCACCTGAAAATGGGTCACAGGAGTGCAAAATGAATTGCACTCCTGTGATCCATAGGAGAAGTAGGGCCAAAAAAAAAGCTGTGCCCATACTTCCCCTTTTTAATACAGAAGAGACCTAATATGTCTGTTCTGCATAAAAGTTTCTTAGCTGCCCCTCTGCACTATACACACAGTGTATACTGTATATAATTTTGAGATGAATGAACTCCCACGCATGCTCAAGTGTGACGTCATCTCAGCTTGGCTAATTAAAGCGGCCGCGCACTGAAAATCTGGAAGAAGCCTGAGAAGAAGATGTCAGTTGTTGGCAGGGAGTTCCTGGACATCACACCACTGGAGGTTAGTATAGTTTCACTGGGCATTAAGGTGCCAAAAGTGGTGAGCTACCCATACACAGTCCATGTGCATGTTGCTGTCTTTAGAAGTCTGTTGGGCTGACTTGCTACAGTATCATGAACCTCACGGCCCACTAACATGGACTTAACTCAGAAGAAACAATAGTGATTGGCTAATATTTTTCTAACCTTTCATTATTTTTCTCAAAGACTGTCCGCCATAACTATATGCAAGATGCACATAGGCCTGAAATTGCCAATCAGTCTGACTGAAACCAGCAACAGCTTGTCTTACATAAATGGAATTACATGTTTTTTTTTTTTTCCATTTATATCTCATTCTAGAGATTTTCCCATCACTTCCTGTACTGTAAACACAACAGGAAGTGAAATTTAACATTTTTCCAAAGTAAGGTAAGTCCCCTCTTAGACAGGAAACACTGGGACAGGAGGATTTCCCCTTTTCCCATACTGGTGACAATTAAAAATCTTGGATTTTCACTCACTTTAATATACTATTGACAGTCGTCACCAAGACAAATAGAGAGGGTCAATCTGTGAAGTGGAAATATAGACCGCAAAAGAAAGTTGTCAAGGATTCTAAACTGTTCTCTGTTGAAAATGAAAACACTTCAAAGCTAAACTTTAGTGAAAACATACAATTTTTAGGGGATAGAGATTTTTTGCTGAATTTGCAAGTCTGTTATAAAAAATAAAATAAAAATCTTGTCCTAGCAATTTTTTAAAAAAGTGTTCAATTCTTTTGGTACATCCTGCAGACCCCACATTGTGGCATCTGTAGAATGGCAAAAATAGAGCTGGAATGAAGTAACTCCAGCATGCGTGCCAAAGAACAATATAAGTAGCCACCCAATTGACAATTGACAAAGAGAAGTGACAAGAAACCTGGAAGACCCAGAGAAGATGGTGGTAGTAGTAGTGGACAAAGCGAGAGGAGACAGTAAGGGCCGGTCAACATGGGGGGCATGTGGGCCCAAAGCACTTTTTCCCCATGTTGATGGGGACAAGGGCCTTTTCCCGACAACCATGGGTTGTGGGGATCGTTACCCCCCCCCCCTTTCCTGACCTGCCGGGCTGTATGCTTGGATAAGGGTCTGGTATGGATCTTGAGGGGGACCCACACCGTTTTTTTTTTTTTTTTTTTTGGCATGGGGTTTTCCCCTCAGGATTCATACCAGACTCAAAGGGCCTGGTATGATCGGATGAAAGTCAGATCCTGTTCATTGTAGTTGCATGGAAGTCAGATCGGAAGTCATACAACTTTCGTGTTTGATCAGTCTGATCTTTGATCTGTCAGTGCTGGAGAAGGGGGGTAATAGGTGCGTCTGTCATAATCGGTAATTATGCTTTGAATACTTGTACATTATGACGAGCCATAGAACTATAATTTGACTTTAAGGAAAGAAAGGGGGGATCTTTTGGTGGTAAATTGTTTCCTGTTGGACAGACATACTCTGTCTATCATCTATGGGTATCATAGGGGGTGCCCTATTACTTGAGCACTGGAGCTATAGGACACCTTTCTTGCAAAATAAAAATAATGAACAGGTTTTCTTTTTTTTTTTTTTTTTACAGGCCTGGGCAAAGGAAACGGGCAAATACCAAGAGGGGATAGATGAACCTGATCCTGCAAAGTGGAAGGCAAATTTGCGCTGTGCTCTGAACAAGAGTCGAGAGTTTAAATTGTTGTATGATGGCACGAAGGAAACCCCTATGCAACCCTTCAAGATCTACAAGCTATGTGACCTTTCTGGGCATATTGAAGGTACAGCTAAAAAATACATTTAGCTACAAAAAAAAAAAATCAGTTATATACTTGTATATTAAAAAAAGGAAATCTGCTGTAAAAAGTTGTTTCTCAAAATTATACAGCATAGACAACAAAAAATGTTAAGGAAGTAAAGTGCTATCAGCATTTCAGATATACATAATATCTCCGTTAACACAGTTGTCAGAAGATGTGACTAGTGAATTTTCATACTTTTAGCACGATCATGACAATGACATGAAAAATTGGTACACACCGGCTGTATCTTGTGATCAGATGGGAAAATCTAAGCCGGAAAAATAATTCTTCCTCTTCAACGTCTGTGTAGATTGCAAAGTGCCCATAGTTTTTTTTCCCCAATCTGACCATAATCAGCCGGTTTGAGTGCCGATCATCTCTTGGTCCATTTTACCCTATGTGGTAGGCATCTTGAGAAGAAGACTGTAGTCAAAACATTGACTTTTTTTTTTTTTTTACTCTTTTCACTTTCCTGCATTCAGTTTGTTTATCTAGTATGCGTATTATCCTTTTATATTTTGCATTTTTTAATTTGCTTTTAAAGTACATTTTATACTGCATTCTTGTCTGTATGATTCTTTTTCGTTTTAGACACAAAAAAAAGAGGAAAGTGCACCAAAAATAAGCCACTTCCATAAATCATTGAGGATACAAAATAAGGTAGTACTGAGTATTACCAGGGAGGCGGACTTTTTAGGCTAAGAACCAGTGGAGAAGATATAGCAGTATAAAAAATATAAATTTATTGAAAAATACAATATCTAAAAAACAATGACAATTGTAACATATAGCATCTATGATTATTGTGCAGTGAACCCTTGTATGTCAAATACAAGGGCTCACATACATCATCATACATCAGGTGGACATACTGTACAAGGGCTCACTGCACAATAATCATAGATGCTATATGTTACAATTGTCATTGTTTTTTAGATATTGTATTTTTCAATAAATTTATATTTTTTATACTGCTATATCTTCTCCACTGGTTCTTAGCCTAAAAAGTCAGCCTCCCTGGTAATACTCAGTACTACCTTATTTTGTATCCTCTTTTTCGTTTTAATTTCAATTCTTTAAGTATGGTATATACATCACTCTGTATCTTTATCGCCATTTTGGATAAGCTGGTTTTCATTTCACAATTTTTTTTTTTTGTTATATCAGATTTCGGTATGTAGCTAAGGATAAGTATAGTCCTTATTTTAGTGGTGTACTCCATCATATTTGTATGTCTAGAATAACATAACTATGTAATACTTTACATTATATTAGATTTTTATGTTCTGCCTGACCATAGTATAGCAATTTATTCTTACAAAGGGTCATGTTTATTTACAAATTAATTCAGTTCTGGTTATAATGCGATTTAAATAAGTGAGTTGCCAAGGCTTGTATAATGTTTGAAGCCCTATTTCTGTCTGTGTTGTATTTCAGATTCTGTACCTGTGGAGGCCTTGCTTGATGAACCTATAAGCGATGATGAGAAAGAAGTAAGCATGCTTTATTATACTAACATAGTGTGGAGAGCGGCCAGACATCACTGATGCTGGACTTACAGTAGCAATTACTGTATACAAAAAAATACTACCAAACTGATTGCATATTTGGTGTTGTGTGCAATCGGCTAGGCAGTGGTAGTAAACATGAAAATTATAAAGGGCCTTAAGTGCGACCCCCTGACATTTCCAAAGGGAATTGATGGTCAATGGCAGTGCAGTAACCTCACCACCTTGGCCTCCTCCCTTGTACATCCGGACAGTCCTTAAGAAGTTTGCCTCCTTGGCATTTTGGTGCTCAGGATATTCCATTAGCCCACATGCTATCCCCTTGTGCTTGGCATCTCCTTCAGCAGCCTCCAATATTTTTTCTTGTGCTACTTTATCTCCTTCAGCTTGACTTCATCATCTTAACAGGTTATCCTGAGTTGCAAGCACCCTGCAATACCTTGTTCCTGTTCATGTGGGGACTTGGCTTCAGGAGTTGTACACCATCCAAATGTACACACATTTCTTCAGGAAAATTCTGCATTCTTGGATACTGTTGAACCCCTTGTGGTACCCCTCAGCATTCCACCTCTCCTTCCCTTTCAAGGACCTGACCTCTCTGTCCTTCAGAGGAACTTACTATTTTTGAAGCACTGGGTTTTATGTGTACCCTAGGGCCTTTAAATTTTATTATTAAACAAGTGATTTAACTGTACTTCTGTCTCCGTCTGTACGAAAAATTTACTAGCCCGCCATCGTCCGCCGAAAATTTACTAGCCTGCCATCCAACATTTGTTAGCGGCAAGTTGGACAATTGTCTGAAGGAGCGTACTAACGGTCGGATTTTAGGCAAATAGTCTCTCATCACACAATTCCCTGCCGAAAATCAGATCGTGTGTACGAGGCTTTAGGTGCAGAAAGTTACCCATACACTCTTAACAATATTCTAGAAGATTTAGAAAATGTTTCTGGATTTTGCAGTCCGCCTCCTTTACGGTGGTACGAGCCGAAGAAAGGTGAAAAATGTTTGGCGCAGTGTTCTTTCCCCCTTGGGCCCTGCCCAGCAGTAGCTGTGTTTAGAAGTTCTTTGTTTTAGTGATTAGCTGGAGAGGATACATATTTATGACTCAGTTGAGTTTTTATACTCTGACTACTGAAGCTTCCACAAGAGTAGAAGACAGACGTAATTAATATCCATAGTTTATGAACACCTGCAGAGCACAGAAATGTAAATAGCCTAGCTATAAAAGTCTCACGTAGAATTAAACTAGTAACACTTTTGCTTAAGTCACGGTCTCTACATCAGCATTGAGCAATACCATTGATTTGTTATTGGGTGTATATGGGGTTTCTGGCATTTTTGAGTTTAGAACCTTATGATATTAATTAACCATATTTTATTTTGACACCTAAGACATGGGGGTTACTATGAATGTTATTTATATCTGTATATTTTCTCTGCAGATCAGCCACATGTTCCCAATGCTTGAAATTCAAGGTGAGTATATACTCTTCCTGGCCTTTTGATGGTAATGTGTATATACACTCACCGGCCACTTTATTAGGTACACCTTCCCTGTACCGGGTTGAACCCCCCTTTTGCCTTTAGAACTGCCTTAATTCTTTGTGGCATAGATTCAAGAAGGTATTGGAAACATTCCTCAGAGATTTTGGTCCATATTGACATGAAAGCATCACACAGTTGCTGCAGATCTGTCAGCTGCACATCCATGATGCAAATCTGCCGTTACACCACATCCCAAAGGTGCTCTATTGGATTGAGATCTGGTGACTGTGGAGGCCATTGGAGTACAGTGAACTCATTGTCATGTTCAAAAAAACAGTGGTGAGATGATTTTGAGCTTTATGACATATCCTTCTGGAAGTAGCCATCAGAAGATGGGTACACTGTAAGTCATAAAGGGATGGACATGGTCAGCAACAATACTCAGGTAGGCCATGGCATTTAACCCTTTCGCCGCCAGGTCCATACGTCGATCGGGCCTGAGAGAGGCGGGTATTGCACACAATCCGGTGCCTGCAGCCACTGGGATTGTGTGTGAAACTGACAGGCAGGAGAGCATTTGGGAGGTGGTGCTGCCGCCCAATTGCTCTCACACACCCTCAGTATACACCCCCCCCCGCACCCCACCATGCTTACCAGGCTCCGCTTGCCCATTTGCGGGCCCGGGATCTCCATGGCGGGTGACGGCAGCTGGAGGGGAAGGAGAAGAGCAAACACACATCTGCTCTCCTCCCCTTCTTCTTGTGACCCGGAAAGCGACGCCACTTCTGGGTCAAGCTCTGTGTCCCCCGCTTAGCGCAGCCGGGAAATCATGTTTTGGTCCGCCGAACCAAGTCTGCCGTAAAGTCCGCTCGTGTGTACGCAGCATTACTAGCACTAAACAAGAGGGAAGAACAGAGGGGGATACCAAATCCAGAAAATAAGCAAGTTGTAGTTGTGGCAAACTACTGATAGATGTCAGTATACATTAGAACATGAATAACATAATGCAGTTCAATGCAGTATCAGAAAAATACAACATAGGTGGGACTATATAGATAGATCGATCTAGATATCGAGAGAGAGCGAAAAAAAGAGAGATCTTCTACATTTATCATACTTTTAGCACATTTGGAATGGCAGATTGTAAAGGCTAAATCCACAAAGAAAATAGAAAATAGCAGTACCATCCTGATATATGATTGGTTAGATATTTGTATTTTTTCTCTAACATCTGTTCTGTGAAATTTTGTTTTCAGATGCACCTCCTCCTTATACCTGGCCCAAGACTGAACCTGTGTTTAATCCTTGTACAAATCTTATACAGTCCAACCTTGCAATAGCTGATTCTGTGCCCTCAGCATCTCCTGTAACCTACCCTGGTGTGGAGCTGTCACCACAACCTGTAGTAATGTCCCATCCAGAGCTGGTTGCCCCAACAGGTCTGGAGACCACACAGAACGCAGAGCTTCCTATACCAGGAGTAATGCCTACACCTGTTGAGCAGGGGATTCCAGGCTTGCTTATTAGTCCACAGATGCTGCCATGTAAGTACAGCAGAAATCAGTCTTTACTGGTCATTATTTATTAAGCTGCAATGCATTTAAAGCAGGCTAAAAGACATTATAGTATTGAAATATTGTAAATATTGTAAGGCCACTTTAGCATACCCTAAAGCCTATGATTCCAAGGTTTCTTCAGATTTGCTGAAGTGGAAAGGGGTGCGGATGATGTCACAATCTCCACCTCAACCAGATGAAGTCTTGTTTTCATGTGAAAAATTGATCTGAACAATTATAACAAGGCTGACTGATTTGTCATATAACTTTGTATCTGCAGTCATTCTTCCGGCTTCAGATTGTCACTCAAAGACATCATCCTCCTTCTATAGGACAATTGACGATGTCTGTGTGTTCAGCTAAAATGACAGGAACAGCCTTACGCTGGCCATAGACGGCCTGAGATTTGAACAAAGTATGGGCAGGCTGATTGGACCCAAGTTGATTGATTCATCAACTTGGGTCCAATCAGCCTTTCTGATTTTTCATGGCATTATTGCCAGCGGCTATAGCCGCTAGCAGCAATCACTGTGGGGTTGATTTACGAAAACTGGAGAGTGCAAAATCTGTTGTTTGTCTGTATAGAAACCAATCGGCTTCCAGGTTTTTTTGTCAAAGCTTAATTGAACAGCTGAAGTTAGAAGCTGATTGGCTATCATGCACAGCCGTACCAGATTTTGCACCCTTTTTAGTAAACCAACCCCAGAGTGTTATCTCCAAGAGAACGCCAGGTGAACACAATGGCTCCACGGGAGGGATTTCCCCCATCAACACTGACCATGTTGATGGGGGAATTGAGCAATTGTCTTTCCTGCAACCCGTGGTTTAAGAGGTTTAACCTTAACCGCTTCCCGACCGCCCACTGTATATTGACGTCCTGTTTTTTAAAGATGGATATCTCGGTAACGGCAGCAGCTGCTGCCACAACCGAGGTATCCATCTTTAGGGCCGGCGATTCTGCACACGATAATGGTGGTCTCTGCGGCGGGTTCGCCGCGAGATCACCGTTATCGGCGGCGGGAGAGCTGCCACCCCCCCTCCCGCCGCTCTCCCGCACCCTCCGCCGCTTACCGGAGCCGTCGGTAACGGCGGAGGCGATCGGGTCCTTTCACTGCTGAGGTACTGAGACGAGTGAGGCCAAGATGGCCCCCACCCGTCTCTATACCATGTGACGGCCGGAGCGACGTCATTACGACGGCTCCGCCCACTTCTCTTAAAGGCACAATTTATTTTGTGTCATTTTTTTAAACGACTTTTTTTTTTTTTTTTTTTTTTTTTTTGCATTATAGTCTAAATATGAGATCTGAGGACTTTTTGACCCCAGATCTCATATTTAAGAGGACCTGTCATGCTTTTTTCTATTACAAGGGATGTTTACATTCCTTGTAATAGGAATAAAAGTGATCCAAATTTTTTTTTTTTTAAAAACAGTGAAAAAATAAATAAAATAAAGTAAAATAAATAATTAAAAAAAAAAAAAAATTTTTTTAAAGCGCCCTGTCCCGACGAGCTCGCGCGCAGAAGCGAACGCATACGTGAGTAGCGCCCGCATATGAAAACGGTGGTCAAACCACACATGTGAGGTATCGCCACGACCGGTAGAGTGAGAGCAATAATTCTAGCCCTAGACCTCCTCTGTAACGCAAAACATGCAATCTGTAGAATTTTTTAAACGTCGCCTATGGAGATTTTTAAGGGTAAAAGTTTGACGCCATTCCACGAGCGGGCGCAATTTTAAAGCGTGACATGATGGGTATCAATTTACTTGGCGTAACATTATATTTCACAATATAAAAAAAAATTGGGCTAACTTTACTGTTGTCTTATTTTTTTTTTCAAAAAAGTGAATTTTTTCCAAAAAAAGTGCGCTTAGAAGACCGCTGCGCAAATACGGTGCAAAAAAAAGTATTGCAATGACCGCCATTTTATTCTCTAGGGTGTTAGAAAAAAAACAATATATAATGTTTGGGGGTTCTAAGTAATTTTCTAGCAAAAAAACCTGTTTTAAACTCTTAAACACCTAAAATCCAAAACGAGGCTGGTTTTGAAGTGGTTAAACTACGTAGAGGGTTCTTTACTGTAAGAGCGGCAAGGATGTGGAATTCTCTTCCACAGGCGGTGGTCTCAGCGGGGGGCATTGATAGCTTCAAGAAACTATTAGATAAGCACCTGAATGACCACAACATACAGGGATATACAATGTAATACTGACATATAATCACACACATAGGTTGGACTTGATGGACTTGTGCCTTTTTTCAACCTCGCCTACTATGTAACTATGTAGCACTGTCTATGGCTGGCTTTACAAGCAGCTTACAGAGTGGTGATGCTTCACTTATTTCTATTTTTATGCATCCCTGTTCTTTTTCCACCAACAATGACTGTACAGCTATACAATAAACACAGATATGTTTTGTATTACTTTTTTCCTTACTATTGTTTCTGTTATTGCAGTGACTGATCTGGAAATAAAGTTTCTATATAGAGGGAAGCAAGTTGGGATGTTGACTGTTAGTAACCCTCATGGCTGCCGACTTTTCTATAGTAACCTTGCGCCAACCCCAGAGCAAGTGGAGCTGTTTGGCCCAACTACACTGGAACAAGTTCGATTTCCTGGAACAGATGAGATTAGTAATGAGAAACAGAAGTTCTACACTAACCATCTTCTGGATGTAATGGACCGGGGGCTGATCCTTTGCCTACAAGGCCAGGATATATACGCCATTCGCTTGTGTCAGTGCAAAGTCTTCTGGTCGGGGCCATGTGCTCCTAATGTAGGTGGACCCAACCCTATAGAAAGGGAGAAGAGAATCAAACTATTCAGCCTTGAGACTTTCTTGAATGGTGAGTGTTGGAGCTTTAGTTGTTGGGAAAATGTAAAAATGTACATATTAATTATATTGCTAATTCCATATACAATTCTTTGTTGGGATTTCTAGGAGACCGTAAGGATCCAGTCACAACCAAAAGTATTGGGACCCCTCAATTTTTTTTATTCCATAGTCTATAGAGCAAACACTTTGAGACTGATTTGATAATCCACACAAAATAAAATAAATTTAGATCATTGTCACTAAATGTCTAATCATGTAAAAATTCCTATTTACAGTACTTATTTTATCTGCCAAGATTTGGTATTTAAAGTGAACAGGAATTTCCTTTTCACTTAATTGAACATTTGAAATGAATATTCGCTCAATTTCAGTGAACTCAACTCTCCTTTAGTAATTGAGCCTCACTGTTTTTGCTTTTGAGTTTATTGTAGTCCTTTTAAAAATATGCTGGTTTATAATGAGTTAAGTCCAACACAGTGTATGCCTTGTACACCTTTGTCTTTTGTTTACTTTATACTTCCCTACAATTACACTTTTACTGAGCACTAGGAGAACAACGATCGATCGCTATACTTCTGGCACTCTGGGACTAGACCTTCAGGTTTCTGATCCTGCAGCTGCTTTGTCTACCCCTCCTCTCATTCCCAGTCACGGAAGGCTGTGTATTGTGTGAACCCATTCTCAAAGTATAAAGTTTTGTGAATGGACAGCAGAAAGGAGGGGCGAACAGCGCAATTGTAAGAGCGACGTGAGAATAGTGATAGGTGTTCACCCCGTGCTCATTAAAATGTTAATATTAAATAAAAGAGAGTCCGGAAGGTGGCATACGCCCTTTTAGATCAACATATTTTAAAAAGGACTGTAATTCCTGGAGTTTCACTTTAACGTATTCTTATTAATGATATAATAAAGAAAAATGGCATGGACAGAATTATTGGTATTCCTAATAACACCCCCTTTTGAGGCAAAATCTGCATTCAAGCCTTTTCTCTAGCACTGAATAAGACTTCCACACTTCTCACCTGACAATGGGGGTTATTTACGAAAGGCAAATCCACTTTGCACTGAAAGTGCACTTGGAAGTGCAGTCGCTCTAAATCTAAGGGGTAGATCTGAAATGAGTGGAAGCTCTGCTGATTTTATCATCCAATCATGTGCAAGCTAAAAGGCTGTTTTTTATTTTCCTTGCATGTCCCCCTCGAATCTACAGCGACTTTACTTTCAAGTGCACTTGCAGTGCAAAGTGGATTTTCCTTTAGTAAATAACCCCCATTGTGTCCCCCCAAGAAAACTGCTCCAGTTGTCTCAGGTTTAAAGGCTAATTACACCTTTTCCAAATAATAGTCTATGCAGTCTTGGGTACCTAGAAGGTACTTTTCTCTATTCAAATAGTTTGAGTAACTGATTATGAAATAGAAGACACATGTGCTAACTAAAGTGGATAGTCTGCTTGGATGATAACTAATATCCTGTAATGTTTTGACTATGTTATGACTATGGGTAGGTGAATGTAAACAGATGTACGTCTGGTTACATCAGTCAAAGATTTAATAGGTTTGCATTCTTTTTTGTTTTTTGTGGGTGTAGCCCTCTTTTGGGGGGGTTATGACAAATGGCCACCCCCTAAAAGGATATTGTAGGTAAAATTAGAGAACCAGAACCTTCACTAAGTGGAAGAGTGGGTTTGATAATAAAGTTGGCAATGCCTCCATCCAGGACAGGGCCTCAGTGAACAGAAGGGATTCCCTTCCTAGGGAATTAACCAGTAATCTAATCAAAGTAATTGGGAGCAGAGGAACTACTGCAACCAGCATATAACAATCATACGTATATAGATGCACACCAGTATGAAAATACAAGCTTTATATAAGAAAAGATTACCAATAGTACTTACATCCAATGTACAAACAGGTACTATCAGAAAGGGGGCCAACAAGAGTCCTGGTAGAATTGTGCACGTGTATATCTGCCCCCTGTGTCCGATTACTGACCCATAGCCAAACAGGAAGTGAGAGGAAATCCCTGCAAATTAAAGAAATTCCTTGGGAACCCCAGATCACCAGAACTAGAGTCCCTCATTGGAAGGTTTCCCCACTATTACTTTTCTGGGGACAACCCAAAATTGGAATTTTATTTTACTTTCAATGATAATGGTAAACAGACTAAATAAAAAAGGTGAATCTCCTTAACAGGGGTACAGACAGCGGTAACAACTGACAGGGGCTCTAATTCATCTACACTCTATTGAAAACAAAAAAAGTTTTGCCTTTAGCTATAATAATAGAGATACCTCCAGCTGAAGGTTGCAGTCCAATTGCAGGGGCCCCTGGGGATGATCTGTCATGCAAGCGGGCATCTAACTACCAGAATTGGCCAGCAGATGCCTAACCTGGCTCTAGTCTATGCTGATTACTGAGCCCTGAACTAAAATTGGCAATTGAATACCAAACCAGAAGGGACAGGGTTAACTGAAATAACAGGAGCTGCATATATAGTATCTCACAAAAGTGAGTACACCCCTCACATTTTTGTAAATATTTTATTACATCTTTTCATGTGACAACACTGAAGAAATGACACTTTGCTACAATGTAAAGTAGTAAGTGTATAGCTTGTATAACAGTGTAGATTTGCTGTCCCCTCAAAATAACTCAACACACAGCCATTAATGTCGAAACCGCTGGCAACAAAAGTTACATATTTGCATAGTAGGTGAGGTTGAAAAAAGGCACAAGCCCATCAAGTACAACCTATATGTGTGATTATATGTCAGTATTACATTGTATATCCCTGTATGTTGTGGTCGTTCAGGTGCTAATCTAATAGTTTTATTAAACTATCGATGCTCCACGTTGAGACCACCGCCCGTGGAAAGGAATTCCACATCCTTGCCGCACTTACAGAAAAGAACCCTCTACATAGTTTAAGGTTAAACCTCTTTTCTTCTAATTTTAATGAGTGGCCACGAGTCTTGTTAAACTCTCTTCTGCGAAAAAGTTTTATCCCTATTGTGGGGTCACCAGTACAGTATTTGTATATTGAAATCATATCCCCTCTCAAGCATCTCTTCTCCAGAGAGAAGAAGTTCAGTGCTCGCAACCTTTCCTCATAACTAATATCCTCCAGACCCTTTATTAGCTTTGTTGCCCTTCTTTGTACTCGCTCCATTTCCAGTACATTCTTCCTGAGGACTGGTGCCCAGAACTGGACAGCATACTCCTAGGTGCGGCCGGAACACAAACTTTAGGGTGGAAGAATTATCGTTTTATCCCTAAACCCCTTTTTAATGCATGCCAATATTCTGTTTGCTTTGTTAGCAGCAGCCTGGCATTGTTCTGATTACTAAAATCTTGTATATAGACCCTTATCATCCTCTCCAAGAGTTTACATACTATTGATGTTAGGCTAACTGGTCTGTAATTCCCAGGGATGTATTTTGGGCCCTTTTTAAATATTGGTGCTACATTGACTGTCAGTAAAAATTAGGAGCAATGGTCTGGCAATTACTTGACTGAGTTCCCTAAGTACCCTCGGGTGCAAGCCATCTGGTCCCGGAGATTTTATTAATGTTAAGTTTCCCAAGTCTAATTTTAATTCTGTTCTCTGTTAACCATGGAGGTTTGTGATGTGATGTGTCATGAGGATAAACACTGCAGTTTTGGCTACTGAAGCCCCCTGATTCCCTTGTGAAGACTGAGGAGAAGAATAAATTCAATACCTTTGCCATCTCCCCATCCTTTGTAACCAGATGTCCTTCCTCATTCTTTATGGGGCCAATATGGTCTGTCCTTCCTTTTTTACTGTTTACATACTTAAAGAATTTCTTGGGATTTTTTTTGCTCTCTTCCGCTATGTGCCTTTCATGTTCTATCTTAGCCATCCTTATTGCACCCTTACATTTCTTGTTTCATTCTTTAGAAAATCTGAATGCTGATGATGATCCCTCAACCTTGTATTTTTTGAAGGCCTTCTCCTTTGCTTTTATATGCATTTTTACATTGGAGTTCGCAATCCAGGACTTTTTGAATTCAGTACTTTTTTTATTCTTTTCATAGCAGTACAAGTTATACATTTCTCCATACATTTTATTCCAGATACATAATCTTGCTTCTAACATTCACCCGCCCCAAAAAAATAAAATAAATAAAAAAAAAAAATAAAAAAAAAAAAAAATTAAAAAATTAAAAAAGAAGGGGGCAAAACCCAACGACAACAAAAATATATTTCCTCCCCCTGCTGTATCTCTCCCACCCCCCCGCGATCCCAAAAGCCCCCCCCCCCCATCCTCCCATCCTCTACCCAGACCCAACATTGTCCCTCTCCCATATTGATTCATCTTTTATTTTCATTGTCCCAGGCCTCTACCCAGCTTTTCCAGATGGCGTCAAATTTATCTTGGCTCCCTCTATGTGTATAAATAAATTCCTCCTTTATTATGGCTTCTTTTATTTGTGTTCTCCATTCTTCGACCGTTGGGGGGTATATAGATATCCACTTCTGAGCAATTAGCTTTCGTGCCTGAAACAAGCCTCTCGTCATTGCGGTATGGGTATGTTTTGAAATATTTGGTTCCTCCACTATATTTAATAAACATAAATTTGGATCTAGTGAAATTTCTATACCCAATGCGCTATTTATGTTTTTAATTATATCCTGCCAGTAACGATGGAGTTTGGGGCATTTCCACAACATGTGTATTAGATTAGCCGGTGCACCACTGCATCGGGGGCATAAGGGGGATTCCCTGCGTTTCCATTTAAATAGTTTTTCGGGGGTATAGTATGATCTATGTGTAATAAAAAGTTGTGTTAATTTTTGAGTAGCTGACAGAGATACCTTTGGGATCGCAGACAAGACCTCCGACCACTGAGCGTCAGTCAGTGCTCCCAGGTCTCGTTCCCACTGCGACCTGGCCGGTACCACTATCGTTTCCTTAAATTTACACTGCAATATCTCATATATTTCAGAGATAAGTCCCTTCTTTTGATCCCTTTTCTTCAACAATATTGTTATTTTAGAGACATTAAGCTTAAATACAGATGTACGGGCCTGGACATGAAAAGCATGTCTAAGCTGGAGATACTGAAAGAACCTCTGTCTTGGAATCCCGAATTCCTCAGATATTTGCGCAAATGATTTTATCTTATCGTTCCAAAACAGTTGTTCCACATATCTCAGCCCCTGAGTTTGCCAAAGCCCAAATCCCTCCAATCTCTGCACTTCCTCATAATTTGCGTTATTCCATATTGGTGTATAGGAAGTATAACCTGTAATGTTAGTAATCTTTTTTATTGCTAGCCATACCTTACTGAATAGCTCACCTGTCATGAATTTCTTATCTTTTTGAAAGGTTTTTGTCTCTAGTAGGGACATCAGTGAATATCCCTTACCCAGTGGAAGTAATAACCCCTGTATGGGATCATTCTCATCTACCTCTGTCCAGCCAAAAAATTGCTGGGTTTGTGAAGCCAAAAAATAATTTTTTGGATGTGGGATAGAGAGTCCCCCCTCATCTTTAGCATTAAGGTTGTTAATTTAATACGTGCATATTTTTTCTTCCAGATGAGTTCGCGAAAGAGCGATTCTATCCTTTTAAACCAAAATGCGGCTATCCACATCGGGCAATTATGAAAAATGTACAATAATTGTGGGGCCCAGATCATCTTTATAAGATTGGCTTTGCCAATCACAGTTAGTGGGAGTTTGCACCAGGTCCGACATTTATCTTTAAGCCTAGTCAATAGTGGTCTAAGGTTAAGGTCCACATAGTCCCCCACTTTTCGAGTTACCTGGATCCCTAAATACTTAATTTTATGTTTTATTTGAATTTGTTTTGCACAGTCTGGTAATGAAATTTTTGCTTTATATAGTGGCATCAATACCGACTTCTCCCAGTTGATGCGAAACCCAGAAAACTGTCCAAATGCAGATACAAGTGCCATGAGTTCCTCTAAGGATTTTGTGGGGTCGCTCAGAAAGATTAAGGCATCATCTGCATATAAGGATATTTTGTCCTCTCTTCCTGCACGTCGGAATCCTTCTATCCCCGAAGACTGTTTAACTGCGGCGGCCAATGGTTCCACCGCCAATGCAAACAGCAACGGGGATAGAGGGCAGCCTTGTCTAGTTCCCCGGGACAACGGGAAAGCTGGTGACATTGTGCCATTGATACGCAGCCTTGCCCTAGGGTCTTTATATAATAATTTTAGCCAGGTTATAAAGCCTGGACCTATACCAAAGGCTATCAATACCATCCATAGATACTCCCATTCTACCATGTCAAATGCCTTCTGGGCATCCAATGACAGAATGGCACCAGCTCCCCCGTTGTCCATTGGCAATTGCAGATTCAAAAAGAGCCTGCGAATATTTGTTGCTGCTGATCTGGAGGGGATAAAACCTGTTTGGTCCCTATGGATCAAAGTTTCAATATGTCTGGATAACATATTTGCCAAGACCTTAGCTAGTATTTTAACATCAGATGTAAGGAGAGATATTGGGCGATAAGAACCGGGCTTTAGTGGATCTTTATCCGGTTTTAGAATTATGATTATTATTGTTTCCATCATCGATTTAGGGAGTTCCCGTGTGACATATGCTTCATTGAGTACTTCGAGGAGTTCTGGGATCAGGATCTGACCGTATAGTTTATATATCTCCACGGGGAGTCCATCCATCCCTGGAGCTTTGTTGTTTTGAATTTGTCCCACCGCTTCCTCCAGCTCTGCCATTGTTATAGGAATATCCAAGGATTCCCTTTCTATTGAGGTCAGCTTGGGCATAGTTAGATTATCTAAGAATTGTTCAGTCTTTTCCTTTTACATTTAAGTTTTCAGATTCATACAACTGTGAATAGAAATCTACAAATATCTTTTGGATGCCCTCTGTATCATACTTTACTGTCCCCTTTCTGTCTTCAATAGCAGCTATAGTGGATGGGCCTTCCTGGTTCCGTGTTATCATTGCTAACATATGACCCACCTGTTCCCCCATTTCATAGTGCTTTTGGTTCTGCAAGAATCTATTATTCTCTGCCTTGGTTAAGACCAAATTTTTATATAGATTCTGCGCGTCCTGCCATGCTCCAAATTTCTCCCTATTGGGATCTGATGTGTATTCTTGTTCTGTTTGCTTAACTCTCTGGGTTAACTCTTCCTCCCGCTGTCTTGTGGCTAATTTAATTTTAGATATTTCTTTAATTATTAGGCCTCTAAGGTATGCTTTCATTGTATCCCACACCATCATCGCGGAACTTGAGCCCTTATTATCTCCAAAAAAGCCCATTAGCAGTTGTTTTATTTGACTGCTCTCTGGGATCAAGGATAGCCACTGTGGATTGACTTTCCACATTGGCCGAATCAGGTGTTCTGTCCACTCCAAAGTCACAGTTAATGGAGAGTGATCCGAGATTCCCCGCGCTTCGTACTGAATTATTTTTACTAATGGGAGAAAATGACCATTTCCCAAGGCCATGTCAATTCTGGATAGTGATCCATAAGTACTTGAATAGCATGAGTATTCTTTACTAACCGGGAATCTTACTCTCCATATATCTGATAGACCCATCTCTTGTATCTGGCTGGCCCATCTTGTGACCTTTCCCCTCCCATTACTCTTTTTGTTACTTTGCCTGTCCAACTCTTCATTTAGTACATTATTAAAGTCCCCAATTATCACTGTTGGAACATCAGGCAGTTGTGCCATTTTTTCAAAAACCTTTTTTAAAACGTCGTCTTTATATGGAGGGGGAATATACACATTCACCAAGAGGATTATTCTATCATTTATGGAGCATAATAGCATCAAATATCGACCAGTCGGATCTTTAATACACTGCTTACAGGTAAACCTAATAGCATTCGAAATCAAAATACTCACACCACGGGAGTATGTAGAATATGTAGCATGAAATTCATATTTATATTTAAATGTACAAAACATTTTGTCATCTTCATTCCCCTTATGTGTCTCCTGTAGGCAGACTATTGTGGGATTGTAGAATTCAATTAGTTCTTTTACAGCACGTCTCTTTCTACCATCCCCCAATCCTCTGACATTCCATGACATCACTTTGATTTCACTTGTCATCTTGCATCAAAAGAAGACAAGAATACAAATAGAGAGTAAGAATTTTTTGGGGCATAGCAGAGATCCCCGAAGGGTAGGAGAGGATGAGAGAGAGGGGGCCGAGAGGGGTAGATGACGAGGAGGAGGAGAAAGAGTGAGAGAGTAAAAAAAAAAAAAAAAAAAAGGTAGGAAACAATAATAAAAATAAATAAATAAATAAATAAAATAAACAGAAAGAACCAAAAAAAAAAAAAAAAAGAAATATAAAATAAAAAAAGGTCCACACACACCGCCCACCCTTGCATCCCCCCCCCTGCCCCCCACCCTCCTTCACTACATACAATCCTACTACTTCCATCCCCCCTTCCCATCTCACTTCAATCTGTATCTGGACACTACCATTCCAAGCTGAGAGTCCCTCCCCAAAGGGGGGAGAGGGATCAGCTACACCAAAATACTTCTTGTCCACACGGGACCCATACAGGGGGCCCATTGTAGCCATTTTCAACGTTACATCCGTACCATATATCTACCCAGGTGGGGGAGGAGGAGTATGACCCCCCCCCCTCCCTCCATGGGAGAGAAAAAAAAAAAAAGCTACAGATAGGCTCCGGAGGTGAAAAAACCCCCTCTCAACCCGACTCTTCTCATCTATTTTTCGATCCTTATGCCCAGACTACTCCTGTCTCCTATCCAGCCAAGTATTAACTGCGTCTGGTGTATCAAAGAACTGAGCTCCATCCTGATCTGTAATACGCAGTTTTGCCGGAAACAACATTGCATATTTAATCTTTAGTGCAAATAAGCGCCGTTTAACTTCCGTAAATTTTGCCCTCTGCTTCTGTACTTCTACCGAGAAGTCTGGGTAGAAGGACACTTTATTGCCCTTGTACTCAGTAATCTAATAAAACTAATAGTTTTTTTAAACTATCGATGCTCCACGTTGAGACCACCGCCCGTGGAAAGGAATTCCACATCCTTGCCGCACTTACAGAAAAGAACCCTCTACATAGTTTAAGGTTAAACCTCTTTTCTTCTAATTTTAATGAGTGGCCACGAGTCTTGTTAAACTCTCTTCTGCGAAAAAGTTTTATCCCTATTGTGGGGTCACCAGTATAGTATTTGTATATTGAAATCATATCCCCTCTCAAGCATCTCTTCTCCAGAGAGAAGAAGTTCAGTGCTCGCAACCTTTCCTCATAACTAATATCCTCCAGACCCTTTATTAGCTTTGTTGCCCTTCTTTGTACTCGCTCCATTTCCAGTACATTCTTCCTGAGGACTGGTGCCCAGAACTGGACAGCATACTCCTAGGTGCGGCCGGAACACAAACTTTAGGGTGGAAGAATTATCGTTTTATCCCTAAACCCCTTTTTAATGCATGCCAATATTCTGTTTGCTTTGTTAGCAGCAGCCTGGCATTGTTCTGATTACTAAAATCTTGTATATAGACCCTTATCATCCTCTCCAAGAGTTTACATACTATTGATGTTAGGCTAACTGGTCTGTAATTCCCAGGGATGTATTTTGGGCCCTTTTTAAATATTGGTGCTACATTGACTGTCAGTAAAAATTAGGAGCAATGGTCTGGCAATTACTTGACTGAGTTCCCTAAGTACCCTCGGGTGCAAGCCATCTGGTCCCGGAGATTTTATTAATGTTAAGTTTCCCAAGTCTAATTTTAATTCTGTTCTCTGTTAACCATGGAGGTTTGTGATGTGATGTGTCATGAGGATAAACACTGCAGTTTTGGCTACTGAAGCCCCCTGATTCCCTTGTGAAGACTGAGGAGAAGAATAAATTCAATACCTTTGCCATCTCCCCATCCTTTGTAACCAGATGTCCTTCCTCATTCTTTATGGGGCCAATATGGTCTGTCCTTCCTTTTTTACTGTTTACATACTTAAAGAATTTCTTGGGATTTTTTTTGCTCTCTTCCGCTATGTGCCTTTCATGTTCTATCTTAGCCATCCTTATTGCACCCTTACATTTCTTGTTTCATTCTTTAGAAAATCTGAATGCTGATGATGATCCCTCAACCTTGTATTTTTTGAAGGCCTTCTCCTTTGCTTTTATATGCATTTTTACATTGGAGTTCGCAATCCAGGACTTTTGTTCGCTCTTTAAAATTTATTACCCAATGGGATGCATTGGCTAATGCCCTTTTTTAATATGCTCTTAAAGCATATTAGCATGTTCCTAAGATTTTATCCCAATTTATGCCTTCTAGCAAGGTTTGTAGTTTAGGGAAGTTGGCTCTCAGTGTCTTTGTATTCCCCATATGTTTCCTATTTGTGTGATTTTTTTTTTTTTTTTTTTTTTTTACTGAAGCCAATTGACCTGTGATCGCTGTTACCTGAATTGCCCCTTATTTCCACATCCGTGATATCCGTGATCAGGTCTGTATTGTTGGTAATCAGTAGATCCAGTAACGCTTTATTTCTAGTTGGTGCGTCTACCATCTGACCCATAAAATTGTCCTGCAAGACATTTAGGAACTGGCGAGCCTTAGATGAATGCGTGGTTCCCTCCGCTCAGTCTATGTCTGGATAATTAAAATCCCCCATTATGATAACACTTCCCATCCTTGCTGCTAATCCAAATTGTGATAGGAGATCTGTCTCCACTTCCTCCCTCAGGTTAGGGGGCTTATAGCATACCCCCAGTATTATTTTCCCCTTAGCTTCACCCCTTTGGAGCTCTACCCATAAGGATTCCACCTCCTCCCTAGCTCCCTTAGTGATGTCATCTTTCACATTCACTTGTACATTATTCTGTAAAAGTGAGTACACCCCTAGGAGAAAATATTCAAATTGGGCCCAAAGTGTCAATATTTTGTGTGGCCAAAATGAGAGAGTGAGAGCGATACCACCAAATCTAACACACCTGCTCCCAATTCACACCCGAGACCTTGTAACACTAATGAGTCACATAACACCGGGGAGGGAAAATTGCAAATTGGGCCCAATTTGGACATTTTCACTTAGGGTGTACTCACTTTTGTTGTCAGCGGTTTAGACATTAATGGCTGTGTGTTGTTGTTTTGAGGGGACAACAAATGTACACTGTTATACAAGCTGTACACTCACTACATTGTAGCAAAGTGTAATTTCTTCAGTGTTGTCACATGAAAAGATATAATAAAATATTTACAAAAATGGGGGGTGTACTTACTTTTGTGAGATACTGTATTCTTGCCTATTAATCCCTACTGGTGTGTGTTTAGCAGCAGCTTTTCCATGAACATAGTTACATAGTGAGGTTGAAAAAAGACACAAGTCCATCTAGTTCAACCATAAAAAATAAATAAATAATATCAAACAATCCCATATACCCAATCCTATACCCACAGTTGATTCAGAGGAAGGCAAAAAACCCCAGCAAAGCATGATCCAATTTGCTACAGCAGGGAAAAAAAATCTTTCCTGACCCCCAAGAGTCAATCTGATTTTCCCTGGATCAACTTTACCTATAAATGTTAGTACCCAGTTATATTTTGTGCATTTAGGAAATAATCCTGGCCTTTCTTAAAGCAATCTACTGAGCTGGCCAGAACCACCTCTGGAGGGAGTCTATTCCACATTTTCACAGCTCTTGCTGTGAAGAAACCTTTCCGTATTTGGAGATGAAATCTCTTTTCCTCTAGGCGTAAAGAGTGCCCTTGTCCTCTGGGTTGACCATAAAGTGAATAACTCAACATAAAGTTCACTATATGGACCCCTTATATATTTGAACATGTTGATCATCTCCTCCTCTCAAGAGAGAATAAATTCAGTTCCTCTAATCTTTCTTCATAGCTGAGCTCCTCCATGCCTCTTATTAGTTTGGTTGCCATTCTCTGCACTTTCTCCAGTTCCCCGATATCCTTTTTGAGAACTGGTGCCCAAAACTGAACTGCATACTCCAGATGAGGTCTTACTAATGATTTGTACAGGGGCAAATTATCTCTCTCTCTCTCTCTCTCTCTCTCTCTCTCTCTCTCGTCCATACCTCTTAATACAAGAAAGGACTTTGCTCGCTTTGGAAACCGCAGCTTGGCATTGCATGTTATTATTGAGCTTATGCTCTATCAAAACTCCCAGATCCTTCTCCACTATGGATTCCCCCAGTTGTACCCCCCCTAGTATGTATGATGCATGCATATTCTTAGCCCCCATGAACAGAATTTTTCCACTTCATTCTGGGGTTTTCAACCCAACAATCCAGAGACAGGAAGTGCATACATAATATATCACGGCCCAGGCATTTACAAATACAGACAGTAGAGGGCAGATCCCTACAGGGACATAAATGGTTGTCATACATTTAGTTCTGTTCTGTCCGTTTTTAGGCAAAAAAACATTTTTGTTTATACTCTTGTCACCCATGACAATTTTTTTCAACAATAAAAAAAATGGACAGGTTAAAAAAAAAAGCCTATGTATACTAATATAAGCTGAACTGAAGACCCATGTATAAACTGATGTAAAATTATTCAGTTTTCATACTTTTTTTTTTTTTTTTCTTTTATCAGTTTTTGTGATTGAACTGCTGACGGCTGATGACATGAAAGGGGTCTTAATTGTGATTCTGTGGGAAATTTTAGAGGGTTACCAATAATTTGCCTGTGACTGCATAACTAAAAAAGATGGACTGTTTCTGATTCATCTCTGCTTTAAAATATGACTAATGCTGCTAGCAGCTGATTTATTGAGCTGTTACTGTGCATAAGTAGTATCTATTTTGTTGCCGCGCACCCAAAATGTATTTGATGTGGTTTGTTAGTAGTATTTTTACTACCGGTTTCTAGGCATGTACCTTGACCTATGAAAAACTTCAGCGCTGACACTCAGACAAAAGTGTTAATCACTCCTTTGTAATTAAAAAAAAAAACATTAGTAATTGCCAAGCCTTTGAATAAGCAAAATAGGCATGCAAAAGCATGTTGTAGTTTCTCGGATGAACACCTTGGAATGTAAGTGCGTTTTTATCTTAAACCTAAGGATAAAAATTCATGTTGTTTTTAGTGAACTTGATATGAAAATATATCATTAACAGGCAGATTATCGATAGTGATTGTCTACTTTAAAGTTTTAAGTGTAATGCAGATTTTTCTCTGTATTTTTTTTGAAAAATTAAGGTATGGCTGTAACTTCCACTGTAGAGACCTTAAAGGGTCAGTGCACCCATAAAATTTTTTTTTTTTGGACTGGACCTCCTAAAACGTTAGAGGATACTGCTGCCTAAAGGAGGATTAGACAATGGCAGATAAAAAAAAAACGCAAAACTGTAGGTCAGTCCAGGATAACCCCTCCTAATACTAGCATACCTCATCTTTTATAGCCTAACACTAATAAGTGCATGGTCATAAATATATGGAGATGGTGGGACCAGTGTTCCTTAATGGACTCCAATAGAGTTTATGATGAGTACAAAAATGCTATACATTACAGGACACAGGATCTTAGTCTGTAGTCTTAGGCATATAATGTTTATTCAGACACTGGAGGGAAGGCATATATTGGCCTGAACTGAAGCTGGCCATACATTATACAACTTTCTTATTTAATTTTCTTTAGATGTACCTTCAACTATGCAGTGCAAGAGCCCGCCGGATTGCATACAAATTGAAAGTGTTTAGGTTTGACCTCCTATTTTATTTTCTAAGAAAAATTGTACAAGAAAATTGTATAATATATGGCCAGCCTTAATCTATTTAAGATTTAAGGGATTATCAGAACACTGGCGGCCACAGCTATAGGATTATCAGCCTTAGTAAAAAAAAACAGGGGTAACTAGTTGAACCTAGAGGGCAAGATGTTCACATCTGGCGTCCTCCATTTCTGACATTGAAGGTTGAAGCTGACGGGATGGAAAGACCATTCCCCTTGGTGCAGGCAATGACAACTGAGGAACTCCGCATTCCAGTTGTCCACTCCTGTAATGTGAAGAACAGAGATTGTTTTTCCTTCATGGAAATGATAAACGTTTCTTCAAAGCTGCCTGACTTTTGGTTCCCCCTGATATAGGCAGCTGATGTGGCATTGTCTGCATCCAGATTGGGTGTTCCTGAAGACGGGGGAGAGGGACAGTGGTGCAGAGCCAATTCCCTGGTTGACTAGGTTCCCTTAACTGAGTGATTGAAACATTCCTCCCAAGGCTGCGAGCCTTGCATCTGTTATCGTGTTTCATGAAGGTGGTTTGGAAGGAAAACCTTTACCTGAGCTGTGTCTAGGAGGAGGCCTAGATATTCCAGATACAAGGTATACTCTGGGTGCAGAGGACAGGCCAAACAGCACTGCAACAAACCGGAAGGGTTTGTCTCCCACCAGAAAGCAAAGAAAGGACTTATGAGGTGGCTAAATGCGCATATGGAGGTAGGCTTTTTGTATGTATACTGATGCCAAGTATTACCCTGGTCTCTGAGAGGCAATAACTGGCCTTGAGGATTCCATGCAAGATTTGTGAACTCAAAAGTACTTTGAGTTTGGTACTGTGAAGAGGTTTTATTAGTCCTCCAAACTGGAACAACCACCCCCTGAGACAAGAGATTGTTCAGAGCAGTTTGTAAATCTAAATGTCCCTGGTACCCCTTCAAAACCACTGATTGAACTTATAGGCCCGGGATGTCTATGAACCAGCGGAATGCAACTTGCAACAGACGCCCCCCCCCCCCACTCTAAAAAGTGAGGGCAAGCCCATCATTGTGGAGAGGGCTTTGTGATAGAATTGGTGGGTTTTGTGTTCTAAGTCTTGCACAGAATGTTGGCTTTGAAGATGGAGCCCAAGGACAGCAGTGTGGCACTATACATTTTGAATATGTAGAAGCCCTTTGAAGGGTTTTCAGAGCCTTCTGCCGATGAAGGACCTTTTTCTCCTGTAACATCTTTAATGAATTTGTCATGTGCCTCGCCAAAGAGATGTTCTCCTTCAAAGGGCATACAAGTGAGGCAACTTTTACAGGCAGCTTCAACTGACCGGGCTTTCAGCCATGAGATTCTTTGAATCTGGACAGAAGTGAGCGCAGTCCTGGAAATTTGTGTCATGACTTGTTCTAGGACATAAACATAGAAAAGTAAGGATGAGGACAGAGTTTATAAGTGTTCTACCAGAGTTTGGTGCTGAAAGACAATATCCTGCTGTGTTTATTGTTCTAGTTCAATTAGCTGTGATTTGACAAACAGAAATTGCAGCAATAGCTGGTTGCAGGGCTGGACCTGCAAGGGTAAAGAGTCTTTTAAAAGTGTCTTAAATTTCCTGTCTGCAGAATCCTCCAAATGAAGTAGCATCTACTATAACCATAGTAAAATGTTTCTTTAGGACTACTGCTGGAACGGTCTACTAGCTCAGAAATGTTTTCTACTGAAAAGAGGTGAAACACAATACTGATAAATTGCCCATTCTATTTGATCATGAATGGGTTCCATGTCTACCTCCTTCTAAAGAAAGTAGTTCCACTTCCAACTGGAAAACAGTGAAGGTGGAGAATAAGCCTGGCACTTTTGGGCTCCAAACAGTGATGACTGAATTAGGGCCACCAGTTGTCTGAAAAATTTGAATGTAGTTGCAGAGAAATCTCCCTTGGTCACATAGACGGCCTGTTACCTTTCTGAGATAGGGCTAGCATTGGAGGCAGTGTTAAAATAGGGTCCTGATCCAGTGCATGGGAAGCAAAGTCAATCTAAGTAGTTTGAATGCTTTGCATGCCATCAGCAGACCAAATGTTTGCCTGAAATTTTGCCGCAATTTACTTGCGGGGTCCAGGTACTGGTCCCATTATTTCACCAAGGTTGCACAGATCTGGATGCACTGCGTCTATTGTAGTAGAAGGCAGTGAAGAATTTGAAGTACATAAGAACCAGTTAAGCATGGACCTTATCTCCCTTATGGAGAAGTTTCTATCACCTACAAGGCATTAGCAAAGAAGAGAGTCTCGCAGAGTGAGGTAGGATTATAGGCATACACCCAATCACCTGAAAGTAGCAGTCTATGACCCAGGATCTATGAATATCCAGCCTGTGCCCTGTCTTGTACAATAAAGATATTCTACCGTATATACTCAAGTAAAAGGTGAGTTTTTAAGCCCATTTTTTAGGCTGAAAAACTCCCCCTCGGCTTATACTCGAGTGAGCCGTACCTTTTTTTACTAAAACAGCGTGTGTCTCCCGCTGTGTTATGCATTCTGTTCAGTCGTCCATTGTAACAAAGCCCGCCCCGCGCCTCCTCGTCCATCCATGATAGAGGAACACTGATACAATGCTGGGAAACTGTATCAGTGTTCCGCCTATCACAGACGAGGAGGAGGCGGGGCGGGCTTTGTCTCAATGGACGGCCGAACAGAATGCATTACACAGCAGGAGACACGCTGTTTTAGTAATAAAAGGTACGGCTTTTCATCTCATCTCGTTTCTAGGTTTGCCAGGATGAAACGATGAAGAATGTATTTTTCTCTATTCAGAATGGCACTTTTTTAAGACACTATTTTAAGACAGCACCCCAGTAAAGTTGCCTCTTTGGGAAATGTTATTGATATTCAACACTGGTAATAAAAAAGGAGATGGGCAAAAACAAGGTACGGCTGCAGCTGGGCACAGTGTGGCTGCAACTGGGCACAGTGTGGCTGCAACTGGGCTCAGTGTGGCTGCAACTGGGCATTGTTTACCGGTAGCTGCTGCATTTACCCACCCTCGGCTTATACTCGAGTCAATATGTTTTCCCAGTTTTTTGTGGTAAATCTAGGTACCTCTGCTTATATTCGGGTTGACTTATACTCGTGAGGGACCAAAAGAGGGGTGAGCAACACTGCAAACAGACGCAAACAAGCCCAAGAACAAATGACAGAACTGGGGACTACCTGCAGCTCAAAGAGCCTTCTGCAGGACCTCAGGTAGAAACTGTTGCTTGAGACCATAGGTTTGGATGATGGTCTGCTTTAGACAACTAGAGATGTTGAAATGAGATGCAGGTGCATCCTAAAAAAAGAATCATTCTTTCTGAAAGAAGCAGTGGCTTACTTTTGGTGATCTGGAGCTTGACAGAGGTATGGAAGAACAAGACCCTGGTTGAGGTGAAAGTCAAACTACCTGGTGGAAACAAGAAGGAAGTCTTGGACCTCACCATCACCTTGCCTTATGCAAAACAAGAAAGAGAGAGAGAGAGCTATGCGCTCTAAGTTCCAACAACAGTCTTTTAAGTACAGAGAACGAGATTCCAATCCCATGGACTCACAGGGAAATAGATAGGGAGAGCAACATGGGAGACCCCCTTAACAAAAGGTCCTAATCAAGAAGTGAGAAGTCAATGGTCACTAAAACAGGACAGAAAGGGTAGAAACCGGATCCGTGGTAGTGTTGAAAGCCAAAGGCTGGTAAAGAACCAGAGAAAGGAGAGTATCATTTAACATATTGATCATCGCTTAACACTCCCCACAAATCGCACAAATATCCGTGTAGTAATTTGGTGTGCTTTTGTAAGTGGGAGTGGGAAGCAATGGCTAATTTGTTACGTGACATGCTGTATTTTTGGTTGTACACCCAGGTAGAGTGGATTAGTGAGCCACATCCTAGCAAGGGAAAAACCTATACATACAGTACTGTGCAAAAGTTTTAGGCAGGTGTGAAAAAAATAATGTAAATTAAGAATGCTTTCAGAAATAGAAGTGTTTATTTTTATCAGTTAACAAAATGGAATGTAAATGAACAGAAGAGATCCAAATCAAATAAATATTTGGCATTACCACCCTTTGCCTTCAAAACGGCATTAATTCTTCATCCATTGTTCTGCACCCCAGTTCCTGTTTTTGAGCATAGGACATGGGAACAAGGCTAAGCGACTCAACTATGCACGAAAACATAGGAACTGGGATACAGAAAAATGGCAGCAGGTGTTCTGGAGTGAGGAGTCAAACAAAATTTTGGAAATATTTGGCTGTAGCAAAAGGTACAAAAGGCAGTACAATAATGAGTGTTTGCCAGCAACAGTAAAGCATGGTGGAGGTTTCTTGCAAGTTCGGGGCTGCAATTCTGCTAATGGAGTTTTAGATTTGGTAAGGATCAATGCTGAGAAATATGGGCAGATACTTCTCCATCACGCCATACCATTAGGGAGGCATGTGATTGGCCCCAAATGTATTCTGCAGCAGGACAATGACCTCATACATGAAGCCAATGTCATTAGGAAATATATTCAGTGTAAAGAAGAACAAGGCGTGCTGGAAGTTATGGTTTGGCTCCCACAGATCCCTGATCTCAACACTATTGAGTCGAGTGGGACTGACCCTGTAAATGCTTCTCTTGCTGTAAAGGGTGACAGACTAATAATCTAATCCGGAGTTCCCATAATCCAATAACTTCTGTAGTAAACTTACTCCCTGTAGTTGCATATGTGAATTGTGTGACCTTATGAGATGGTCTTTGTGTACTGCACCTAATTAGAGAGACCTCTGAAGTGTGCTCTAATGCATGAATGGCATTCACTACTCGGCTTCACTTTGGAAATTTAATATGTTTACAGTGTACAAGAGCCCACCCACCCGGAACGTGACAGTTTTTCTTTATGCAAGTGGGGATATTTTGACAACTCTATCACTATCTTCTTATATATTGGCTGTGGTTAAGATGTGTATGGGCGTTATCAGTATAGTATTTCTTTTATTTTCAGAGCTCATTGCTTGCCAGAAAGGTCAAACAAATGTATTGCCTCCATATGAGATATTCTTCTGTTTTGGTGAAGAATGGCCGGACCAAAAACCAAGGGAGAAAAAACTCATCACCGTACAGGTAATGAACTGCTGAAAGATGTGTATTACCCCTTTTGTGTCAGAGGTCACTGTAGCCTCAATACCCAGGCAAATCTCAAATTTAGCAGCATCAGTGTGTGTATTTGTATATGTGCATGTAATCTAATATTAAAATAGACACGCTTCTATAGGCTGCATGGGATCACTATCCTAGGTGATATATTGATCACATAATTGGGAAACACTCTGATTTGCTCACAATCGTTAGTGAGAACCTGTTAGTGGAAGCTAGGTTTGACCGCTAGCAACCCCGCTGGCAGCTGTAAAAGGGTGACTGCAAGGGATATCGTGCTGAGAAAAGTTAACATACAGAATGCGAGCAAGAAGAGGATACAGTGCCTTGCAAAAGTATTCACCCCCTTGGCTTTTTACCTATTTTGCTACATTACAGCCTTTAGTTCAATGTTTTTTTTTTTATCTGAATTATATGTGATGGATCAGAACACAATAGTCGTGAAAGTCAAAGTTGGTGAAGTAAAATTAGAAAAATATATGCATAAATCTATTTTTCAGAAATAAAAAACTGATAATTGGCATGTGCGTATGTATTCAACCCCTTTGTTATGAAGCCCATAAAAAGCTCTGGTGCAACCAATTACCTTCAGAAGTCACATAATTAGTGAAATTATATCCACCTGTGTGCAATCTAAGTGTCGCATGATCTGTCACTACATATACATATACACACCTTTTTGAAAGCCCCAGAGGCTACAACACCTAAGCAAGAGGCACCACTAACCAAACACTGCCATGAAGACCAAGGAACTCTCCAAACAAGTAAGGGGCAATATTATTGAGAAGTACAAGTCAGGGTTAGGTTATTGGAAAATATCCAAATCTTTGATGATCCCTAGGAGCACCATCATATCTATCATAACCAAATGGAAAGAACATGGCACAACAGCAAACCTGCCAAGAGACGCCCGCACACCAAAACTCACAGACCGGGCAAGGAGGGCATTAATCAGAGAGGCAGCACAGAGACCTAAGGTAACCCTGGAGGAGCTGCAGAGTTCCACAGCAGAGACTGGAGTATCTGTACATAGGACGACAATAAGCCGTACGCTCCATAGAGTTGGGCTTTATTGCAGAGTGTCCATTACTTTCAGCAAAAAACAAAATGGCACGTTTTGAGTTTGCGAAAAAGCATGTGGGAGACTCCCAAAGTGTATGGAGGAAGGTGCTCTGGTCTGATGAGACTAAAATGTTACTTTTTGGCCAATAAAGAAAACGCTATGTGTGGCGCAAACCCAACACATCACATTACCCAAAGAACACCATCCCCACAGTGAAACATGGTGGTGGCAGCATCATGCTGGGGACATTTTTCAGCAGTTGGGACTGGGAAACTGGTCAGAGTTGAGGGAAAGATGGATGGTGCTAAATACAGGGATATTCTTGAGCAAAACCTGTACCACTCTGTGTGTAATTTGAGGCTAGGATGGAGGTTCACCTTCCAGCAGGACAATGACCCCAAACACACTGCTAAAGCAACACTTAAGTGGTTTAAGGGGAAACATGTAAATGTGTTGGAATGGCCTAGTCAAATCCCAGACCTCAATCCAATAGAAAATCTGTGGTCAGATTTAAAGATTGCTGTTCACAAGCGCAAACCATCCAACTTGAAGGAGCTGGAGCAGTTTTTCAAGGAGGAATGGGCAAAAATCCCAGTGGTAAGATGTGGCAAGCTCATAGAGACTTATTCAAAGCGACTTGGAGCTGTGATAGCTGCAAAAGGTGGCTCTACAAAGTATTGACTTTAGGGGGGTAAATAGTTATGCACATTGACTTTTTCTGTTATTTTGTCCTATTTGTTGTTTGCTTCACAATAAAAAAAAAAAGTTTTTCAAAGTTGTAGGCATGTTCTGTAAATTAAATTATGCGGATCCTCAAACAATCCATGTTAATTCCAGGTTATGAGGCAACAAAACATGAAAAATGCCAAGGGGGTGAATACTTTTTTTTTCAAATATAAGTTTTTATTAATGCCCAACATGGGCTAAGACAATGAGTACAAACATATATGAAAACATTCAAACGGGAAGGGGGAAAAAACATGATCGACACCAATACATGGAGGGAGAGACAAGACAGGGTTCATATACATTTTCAAACTCGTGGTTGCATATTCAGTGACGAGCACCTCCCAAGTTGATGCTGTGGGGCCGGGGGCCCTCTTCATCAGTGAATCTTCTAGTAAGAGGTAATGAAGGTTGGTAAACCTCAATCACTTTCCATCTCCTCTCCCTCCTCCCCTGGGGTGAATACTTTTACAAGGCACTGTAGCTCACAGACTGTTTTTCCAACAGAATGAAAGCCATCTCACTTTTTCTGTAAAGCATATTTTGGAACAAAACAAAATTGTATATGTTGCATCTTACCAGTCCTTAGATTTAGTGATTGCATTCATTTTATGTTTACATATTTTATTTTCATCTGGTGATTCTGCCAGTAACATACTTCCAGTTCTAGGATGACAACACTCAATCAGCCTTCCATATTGTTGTCCGACTCTTTGTGACCTCATGGACCATAGCGCGCCAGGCTTTTTTGTCTTCTACTGCCTCCCCGAGGTTGCTTAACTTCATGTTCTTTGTTTCGATGATGCTATCTATCCATCTTGTATTCTGTCATCCTCTTCTTCTTTTCCTTCCATGATTACCTGTTAGCCTTTTGTTTGTGTTCATGAGGTTTTCTTGGCAAGGATACTGGAGTGGGTTGCCATTGCAGTGGATCACGTTTTGTCAGAATTCTCCACTGTGACCTGTCTGTCTTGGCTGAGCCTACACGGCATAGCTCGTAGCTTCACTGAATTACGTAAGCCCCTTCACCATGGCAAGGCAGTGATTCTTAAAGGGGCTTTCCATATTAGAACATCCAAAACAACATTGAACCACAGAACTCCACTCCTCACCTTTTCTACATAACTTAGAGTGAGGGGGTTCTGTGGTCCTCAGAGATAGCTGAGAACAATATAATTCATAACTTCCTATGCTTTCTGCCAATGCTGACTGTTATCAGCTCATAAGATTTCTGGCAAAATAAACAGGTATATTTTGAAACTTAAAAAACTGTTATAAGGAAACACTTCTAATGGTATATTTACAGGTACATTTTAAGGTCCTGTGTACATGGGCTTTTATAAAAAATGTTACCATTCATATTATCTTACATGGAGCAATAAAAAGCACAAACTGATCTAAAAAGCCCACGTAGACTGGGCTTTTATGTTCTCTACAAGTAAAGACACAATAGAGAAGAAAAACTAAAGCAACCTTTATCTGCAGTTTGGTTCTAATATTTTATTTTGTTGTCTAGGTTATTCCTGTGGCTGCCCGCTTGCTTTCTGAAATATTCTCAGGGGAGCTGTCGTGGTCTGCAGATAGTATAAAACTCCAGATATCACATCCAGATCTAAAGGACAAAATGGTGGAACAGTTCAAAGAACTTCATCAACTGTGGCAGAGCCAGCAGGCCCAAGCACTTGCTCCACAAGGTGCAGGAACAAATCCAGGGGTAGATGTGGCATCCGGTCCCTGGCCCATGCACACTGAAAGCATGCAATAAGCTCTGTATGATCACCTGTGTTCATTCTCTTTTGGACTTGGGGTTGACTTGTTAAGGTGTCTTCCCACTGCCTTGCCTTGGTTTGTATAGAGAACACTCAGTCAATCTAATAGTCAGGATCTATTAAGAATAAACAGAATTCTGTTCAAGTTTGAGAACAGACCAAAAAAAAAAACAAACTCTAATATATACTTAGCTTAAAAATGCTCACTTTTTACAGGCTATTCTCTTTTAGACGTTTAATGGAATGTAATACAGCTCATTCCTGGTCTGGTTTCTGCGGTCCTCTAATGCCATGTTGTAACTCGCTGTAAACTGCCTCGCTGCAAAAACGGCTTCTTTGTGGTTTGTTAAAATCGCTGTGAGCAATGATGTGTAATAAACCAATCAGAAATGTAAGATGATTAAGGAAAAAATACTGGTAAATGAATAGAATTTTATATATACAAACACAACAGTGTAGAAAAAAAGTATGCCATAGGAAAACATATCCACATTTTCCTGGGTGCAAAGTTTAATAGAAAGGTAATAATCCACTTACATTTTTGGCCTATTACTGTATATGACTAAAGGTCTGCCATCTCCATGTCCAATGTTTCTATGTACAGTATATTTGTTGTGTAAACCAAAGACAGTGCCTGAAAATGAATATCGATTCAGGTAAAGACTTTAAAAGCTGAACCCTGAGATCGGAAAATATTGTCTAAATACAAAAAGTATGTGTATTTTTACTCAAACTTTGGTTTACTTTGTGTGTTTGTTTTTTTCCAAATCTGTGCAGTAATTCAGTGTAAAACTGAAATTTGTGCAGAAACCTCCCTGTATTAAAGTCACTGCTGTCCTCTCTCTGTATCAACCCCCTCTTGTAGTTTTCTCCAGGCAGCCCGTGGTGGGTGGATCTATTGGGTCCTTCCCGCAGCCTTGCTCTGATGATGTCACTGCTGCATTACAAGGTGATAACCGGGTTTAGAAAAACATTTAGAAAAACATTTGGTGCACCCAAAGTGAATTTATGTCCTTTGAGGCTAATGAGGGAATGTATTCAAATGAAAAATTCTCCATTGTCCTTTAAAGAACAATAGATTTCAGTAACAGTCGGGTTGTAATGTCACCTACAAAAGGTTGGGACACTGCAAACAGAAGAAAGTTTTACGCCAGCTCCAGTATAACCTCTCCCCTACCCAGCATGCCTCAGTTTTTTGCTGGTGTCCTTAGCAGGTTTGATGCCTTCTCCTTCGCTCCAATGGAAAAAATATAATTTTGCTAGCCTTCTTTGTAGTATTTTTTTCCTTGGTACTTTTAATCAAGATTCTAATTACACCTCAAGTCTGGCTCTAAGCACTAGTGCTTTTTCATGGCATTGTGGAATACTTAGATCTCTCATGAAAAGGGTGTGCTTTCTAGTCTGTTGTAGTCTGCTGGACCTGGCACCTGCAGGCCTTGATTGGATAACTTTGGGTTATCAATATGCGAGGTGGTTGAACTTCAGTCCTCACTAGGGATGTAAGAATGTTGAATAGTGCTGCGCTAATCCAAAACGCCCCTGTTAGGGGACTTAAAGTGATGGTGAATAACTAAAAAGTGGTGTAAGTAGCATTAAAGTGTTGGCAATCCTCCATAAAACATCACACTTATCAAAATATAATGGCAATGCTAAAACAAGTACAAACAAAGCAATGTGTAAATATAATGCTAAAAGATCATACACCATAAATATTGTCATTAAAATAAAGACTCCATCTAAAACTGAAAACATGTGCAGAGATCAATGGTGTCACCTAACATATAACACTAAGTGACTTAAAGTAGGGTGGCAAACAAAATTAGCACATAAAGTGACAAGTGCAGAGTGCAACAAAAAAATCTTTAAAAAATAAACGAAAAAAGTAAACCAGTGCAATGTTCGCAGGTTATACAAAACTAGCGCAAGCAATAGTGCTAGATAGTGTAACTTGGAAGATTTGGCATGAACCAGAAGTGGCAGTAGAACAAGGTCCTTATTTGTTTAAAATAAAAGTGATAGCGTCCTGACATGCAACGGTCGCTCCGTGATGTTTGACTTAAATAACCCGGTGCTCAGCTTCGTGTACAGACACTCCTGTGAGAGATGGCCCCTTACCTTAAGGCAATAGGGCAAACGCATATAACCAGGGGTCTTTGCACAGGGTCCTCCTTGAAGCAGTGGAGCAGACGTGTATGACCAAGGATCTCTTTTTGGGGGGGTCCTCCTAGGATGTAGAGCCCTATCCTCACGGTCCCAATTCCAGGGGGTGGTTCCCTCGATAAATAGGGGGGATAAAAAACACGGGGAGCCCCAATAGTGTAATACTGCTAAAACCAGTAGCTTTATTATGGTAAAACACGGTACTCACATAAAAAACAGCAATGATGTTCCTATCTCCGACGAGCGGCGAGCTCGTATTACTGACACAGCGTGTAGAGCCTGTCCCGTCCTTACGCGTGACGTCACACCGCACGTGACTTCATCAGAGGATGAAGTCACGTGCGGTGTGACGTCACGTGTAAGGACGGGACAGGCTCTACACGCTGTGTCAGTAATACGAGCTCGCCGCTCGTCGGAGATAGGAACATCATTGCTGTTTTTTATGTGAGTACCGTGTTTTACCATAATAAAGCTACTGGTTTTAGCAGTATTACACTATTGGGGCTCCCCGTGTTTTTTATCCCCCCTATTTATCGAGGGAACCACCCCCTGGAATTGGGACCGTGAGGATAGGGCTCTACATCCTAGGAGGACCCCCCCAAAAAGAGATCCTTGGTCATACACGTCTGCTCCACTGCTTCAAGGAGGACCCTGTGCAAAGACCCCTGGTTATATGCGTTTGCCCTATTGCCTTAAGGTAAGGGGCCATCTCTCACAGGAGTGTCTGTACACGAAGCTGAGCACCGGGTTATTTAAGTCAAACATCACGGAGCGACCGTTGCATGTCAGGACGCTATCACTTTTATTTTAAACAAATAAGGACCTTGTTCTACTGCCACTTCTGGTTCATGCCAAATCTTCCAAGTTACACTATCTAGCACTATTGCTTGCGCTAGTTTTGTATAACCTGCGAACATTGCACTGGTTTACTTTTTTCGTTTATTTTTTAAAGATTTTTTTGTTGCACTCTGCACTTGTCACTTTATGTGCTAATTTTGTTTGCCACCCTACTTTAAGTCACTTAGTGTTATATGTTAGGTGACACCATTGATCTCTGCACATGTTTTCAGTTTTAGATGGAGTCTTTATTTTAATGACAATATTTATGGTGTATGATCTTTTAGCATTATATTTACACATTGCTTTGTTTGTACTTGTTTTAGCATTGCCATTATATTTTGATAAGTGTGATGTTTTATGGAGGATTGCCAACACTTTAATGCTACTTACACCACTTTTTAGTTATTCACCATCACTTTAAGTCCCCTAACAGGGGCGTTTTGGATTAGCGCAGCACTATTCAACATTCTTATGTCTTTTTAAGGTTTGGTTTGCACCTTTATTCAGTGCATGCAGCTTGTCCGTAGTACTATTTTAGACTCTGGTCTTGTTAGCGCGGGAATAATTTCTTTAGTCTACCCTCACTAGGGATGCTTACTTCCTGTGGATTTTTTATGCCTTCTGTGTTGATCAAGGAAATGCCCCTTTTTCCCCTTTCAAGGCTACTAGCGTATTTAGGGAGTACCCTCCTAAAATAGTTTCCCCTTCTTATGAGGACTGTCAGTCTTTTTCTGCCTCCCCCTCTATGTCTGGGAGCCTGGACTCCGCAAGACATCTCCTCAGCCTCCTTGGACCAAGAAGTCCCAGGCGTAACCTGTCAGCTTTCCGCAAGGAATGGGGTGGTTCCTTTCCCCCATCCTGGTAGGACTTCCTGGATGGTTGTGTACTCCTTCTTGGGACTGACTTTCCCATTCCTGTCCCCAATCAGGTTGATGTTTTCAATAGTGGGACTGGGATTCCTACCCATTGGCAGAGAGAGCAGTACTACTCTTGGGCAGGTTGGTTGATTTTTAGAATCATGTGTTAAAGCGAGGTTAAGGCAGGTTTGCTTGCCAAACCTTAGGAATACACTCAGGACTTTGAATGGTAGGTGTCTCACTTCTCTTGCTTACGGTACTCATGCGTACCAGTTTGGGCTCCAGTATACCCTCATCCCTGCCTACCCCTAATACGGTTGCCGCTCACGCACCTTACGCTCTCCTTTTGAGCTTTAAGGTTGGTAGGTAAGCTTGGGTTTGTCAGTAGTGCAGGGATTGGGCCTTCCCTCCGCAAACGTGTTTTTCCTGGGACTTGACTCAGTGACTATTTACTGCTGACCACTTCTAGTTGTTGGCTCTGGTTTTCTGGTTTTCTCGTGTTCAGATAGTGTTTTTTTCCACATGATTATGGTGGATTGTTTTGCACTTTAGTCATTTTCTGACTCCGGCCTATTGTTTCTTCAGGTGGCTGCTTTCCCTTGGTGTTTTTTTTTTTTTTTCCTTGTCCTGGTTTAGAGCACAACATTGATCCTCAGTGCACTCCCCTGGTCATGGCAGTTTCCCAGTTTTGCAGAGGGATTCACCTCATCTAAACTTGATTTGAACATTGGTCCTCTAGATTCCTCTGAAATATAGCTGGCTCTTGAATTCCTTTTAGACTTGTCGGTAGCTGTTGTGCATGACTCCATTTGACCTCCTTCGGATGTCCCGACTGCTACTGAATTCCTTTTTTTGCTTGCCAGTGGCCCAACCTCCTGTAGGTGGTAGTATAACCTGACTGTTTCTGAATTCCTGTGCCCCTCAATGGACCCAAAGAAACATTTTACAGTACACAAACTTTATTTTTCATGTCTGGTGTTCAACTTTAAACTGCAGGGACTTTTGGTGTGCATGTTTAAAACAAAGAAATATCAAATGGACAAAATCAGGTGTATTCAGTGTGAGTGTTGTCCATACTACCATTCTCTCTTTTGTAGACAGTAGATATACTCCGTATTGAAGCTGAATTTCAGGCGGATACAAAAGACCCATATTAATGCAGTTCTCATGTTGTACTAATTGATGCATCATTAAATGGATTGCAGTGCAGACAAACAGCACAAGTGCCTGAATTTACCTTGAATTAAACCTATTGCTATCCCCTGTACAGCAGTACTCAGACTAGGAAAAGGAAAATCAGCACAAGGAGACAATCAGTTGTGTTGCATAGCTCTAACAAGAAACATGCAGATAGGAATAGAGAGCAGAGTGGAAGAAAGATCAGTTCATCCATGTGCTGCTTCTCTTTTACTGCCCAGACACAGGCTGGGGGCAGAGTTTAGCAAACCCCCAGCCTCATATTCCCCTTGCTATCTATCAGGGAGTTGTGTAATGCCTACTTCCCCAGTCCTACCTAGAAAAGGGGGGGTGGTAGTAGTCACGTGCAATATGGAACATAGCAGGCAGCTGATTTTACAGCCAGGTGCTGGTTACAAGCAGCATATAGATTAGTAACTTACACATGACACAAAGGTGTAGAGTTGCGAATAAAGAAAAATACAGGAACCGCTTTTGAATGCAGTTTCTGCTCTCACTTCCATATTTTAGATCATGTGTGAATTTCTGTGGATCCTTTTCTATCTTTCAGCACATATAGAATTTACATCACAGTATCAATCTTCTATTCATTTATGCTATAAAAAAATATTAGACAAATAAGGAGAAGTGCTCAGTGTCTATACTTTTTAACTGTTTTTATATTTAAAAAAAAACAACAACTTTCTATTAAATGTTTTTTCAATGGCTGGTATTGACCTGGGTTTTTCCTAATGCTGTAGCTGCCTGTCTTCTGGAGATATGGCATACGTAGCAAAGAGAATAAGTAAATCTTATTGTGCAATTTTGTGAATCTGTATTGAGAGAAATTGCTGACTTCCATCTAAAAATTCTGGTTGTCCAACTGTTTTCGTTGCCTTCTCAATGATACAAAACGAGCATGCAAAACAGCAAAGTCAGTGCCTCCAAGTACTAAAACCAATGCATTGCCGTTAAAAGCCAGGCAACTAGCATTTTAAGATAGTTACATATAGTTACATAGTTACATAGTAGGTGAGGTTGAAAAAAGACACAAGTCCATCAAGTCCAACCTATGTGTGTGATTATGTGTCAGTATTACCTTACATATCCCTGTATGTTGCGGTCGTTCAGGTGCTTATCTAATAGTTTCTTGAAGCTATCAATGCTCCCCGCTGAGACCACCGCCTGTGGAAGGGAATTCCACATCCTTACCGCTCTTACAGTAAAGAACCCTCTACGTAGTTTAAGGTTAAACCTCTTTTCTTCTAATTGTAATGAGTGGCCCCGAGTCTTATTAAACTCTCTTCTGCGAAAAAGTTTTATCCCTATTGTGGGGTCACCAGTACAGTATTTGTAAATTGAAATCATATCCCCTATCAAGCGTCTCTTCTCCAGAGAGAATAAGTTCAACGCTCGCAACCTTTCCTCATAACTAAGATCCTCCAGACCCTTTATTAGCTTTGTTGCCCTTCTTTGTACTCGCTCCATTTCCAGTACATCCTTCCTGAGGACTGGTGCCCAGAACTGGACAGCATACTCCAGGTGCGGCCGGACCAGAGTCTTGTAGAGCGGGAGAATTATCGTTTTATCTCTGGAGTTGATCCCCCTTTTAATACATGCCAATATTCTGTTTGCCTTATTAGCAGCAGCTTGCCATTGCATGCCATTGCTGAGCCTATCATCTACTAGGACCCCCAGGTCCTTTTCCATCCTAGATTCCCCCAGAGGTTCTCCCTCCAGTGTATAGATTGCATTCATATTTTTGCCACCCAAATGCATTATTTTACATTTTTCTACATTGAACCTCATTTGCCATGTAGTCGCCCACCCCATTAATTTGTTCAGGTCTTTTTGCAAGGTTTCAACATCCTGCGGAGAAGTTATTGCCCTGCTTAGCTTGGTATCGTCTGCAAATACAGAGATTGAACTGTTTATCCCATCCTCCAGATCGTTTATAAACAAATTAAATAGGATTGGTCCCAGCACAGAACCCTGGGGAACCCCACTACCCACCCCTGACCATTCTGAGTACTCCCCATTTATCACCACCCTCTGAACACGCCCTTGTAGCCAGTTTTCAATCCAGGTACTCACCCTATGGTCCATGCCAACGCACCTTATTTTGTACAGTAAACGTTTATGGGGAACTGTGTCAAATGCTTTTGCAAAATCCAGATACACCACGTCTACGGGCCTTCCTTTATCTAGATGGCAACTCACCTCCTCATAGAAGGTTAATAGATTGGTTTGGCAAGAACGATTCTTCATGAATCCATGCTGATTACTGCTAATGATATCGTTCTTATTACTAAAATCTTGTATATAGTCCCTTATCATCCCCTCCAAGATTTTACATACTATTGATGTTGGGCTAACTGGTCTGTAATTCCCAGGGATGTTTTTTGGGCCCTTTTTAAATATTGGTGCTACATTGGCTTTTCTCCAATCAGCTGGTACCATTCCAGTCAATAGACTGTCTGTAAAAATTAGGAACAACGGTCTGGCAATCACCTGACTGAGTTCCCTAAGTACCCTCGGATGCAAGCCATCTGGTCCCGGTGATTTATTAATGTTAAGTTTCTCAAGTCTAATTTTAATTCCGTCCTCTGTTAACCATGGAGGTGCTTCCTGTGTTGTGTCATGAGGATAAACACTGCAGTTTTGGTTACTGAAGCCCCCCGATTCACTCGTGAAGACTGAGGAGAAGAATAAATTCAATACCTTTGCCATCTCCCCATCCTTTGTAACCAGATGTCCTTCCTCATTCTTTATGGGGCCAATATGGTCTGTCCTCCCTTTTTTACTGTTTACATACTTAAAGAATTTCTTGGCATTTTTTTTGCTCTCCTCCGCTATGTGTCTTTCATGTTCTATCTTAGCCGTCCTAATTGCACCCTTACATTTCTTATTGGATTCTTTATAAAGTCTGAATGCTGAGGATGATCCCTCAACCTTGTATTTTTTGAAGGCCTTCTCCTTTGCTTTTATATGCATTTTTACATTGGAGTTAAGCCATCCAGGATTTTTGTTCGCTCTTTTAAATTTATTACCCAATGGGATACATTGGCTAATGCCCTTATTTAATATGCTCTTAAAGCAAACCCATCTCTCCTCCGTATTCTTTGTTCCTAATATTTTATCCCAATTTATGCCTTTTAGCAAGGTTTGTAGTTTAGGGAAGTTGGCTCTTTTGAAATTCAGTGTCTTTGTATTCCCTTTATGTTTCCTATTTGTGTGATTTATACTGAAACTAATTGACCTGTGATCGCTGTTACCTAAATTGCCCCGTATTTCCACATCTGTGATCAGGTCTGTATTGTTGGTAATCAGTAGATCCAGTATTGTTTTATTTCTAGTTGGTGCGTCTACCATCTGACCCATAAAATTGTCCTGCAAGACATTAAGGAACTGGCGAGCCTTAAATGAATGCGCGGTTCCCTCCGCCCAGTCTATGTCTGGATAATTAAAATCCCCCATTATGATAACACTTCCCATCCTTGCTGCTAATCCAATTTGTGATAGGAGATCCGTCTCCACTTCCTCCTTCAGGTTAGGGGGCCTATAGCATACTCCCAGTATTATTTTCCCCTTAGCTTCATCCCTTTGGAGCTCTACCCATAAGGATTCCACCTCCTCTCTAGCTCCCTCCAGTGATGTCATCTCTCACATTTGCTTGTACATTATTCTTGATATATAGGCATACCCCTCCCCCTTTTTTACCCTCTCTATCCTTGCGGTATAGGGTATACCCGTGAATGTTTGCCAGCCAATCATGAGAGCTGTTGAACCAGGTCTCTGAAATTCCCACAAAATCCAAATCCTCCTTGTACAACAGTATCTCTAGTTCACCCATCTTGTCTGCCATGCTCCTAGCATTGGTGAACATGCCACATAGTTTAGACCGGTCGCATATTGTCCTCGTATTGGGTGTTTCAAAATTGCAACTAGGACTTGCTACTATACTCACCTTGTGTTTTTGTGCTTTGGTTAACCTACCACTAATGCCCCCAATACTACCCTCTGGAATATCTTCCGCGCTGGCTATCGCTGTCTCTGGACCCTCCCCCCCATCGCCTAGTTTAAAAACCCCTCTAACTTTTTGGCCATCTTCTTTCCCAGCAGATCTGCACCCTCCTCATTTAGGTGCAGTCTGTCCCTTCTATAGTACCGGTTACCGACTGAGAAGTCGGCCCAGTCCTCCAGGAACCCAAACCCCTCCTTACTACACCAGCGCTTCAGCCACTTGTTTACTTCTCTAATCTCCCTCTGCCTTTCTGGTGTGGCTCGATGTACCGGTAGTATTCCTGAGAATACTACCTTGGAGGTCCTTTTCCTCAATTTAGCTCCTAAGTCCCTAAAATCGTTCTTTAGGACACTCCATCTGCCTCTGACTTTGTCATTGGTGCCAACGTGCACCATGACAGCCGGGTCTTCCCCCGCCCCTCCCAGTAATCTGTCCACAAGGTCCGTGATGTGCCGAACCCGAGCGCCCGGTAGACAACATACTGTTCGGCGCTTCAGGTCTTGGTTACAGATTGCCCTCTCTGTCCTTCTAAGAATTGAGTCCCCTACCACCAGAATCTGTCTTTCCTTTCCCTTTGCTGCCCCCCCACTCTCACTGGAGGAGTTCTTCCCCTGGCAGCTAGGAGAGTCCCTCAGCTCCAGCAGTGCTGGTCCCTGACTGGTTTCACCAATGACACTCAATGGAGCGTGCTTATTGGGATGCTCCAGTCCTGGATCGGCCTCTCTGGCACTTCCCCCTCTACCCCTCCTGACTGTCACCCATCTACTCTTTGCTAGTGCCTGCACCTCTTTGTCTCCACCCGCCTCTGTGCTGGCCCCTGCCGGCACCTGCCGTGTACATTCCTGGCACACCTTTAGTATGGAGGGACTTCTCAGTGCTGACAGTTGCTTCCCTAGATTCAGAACCTGGGCTTCCAGGGAAACAATGTGCTTACATTTTGCACAGCAGTATTCGCCCTCGATCGGATGATCAAGGAACGCATACATGCAGCAAGATGTACAAAGAGTCGCCTCTCCACACCTGCCGGGTATCGTACCTATTAAATTTAGTGAGGATTTGGGGATTTTACCCTGTCCAAATTACCTAACAGCTAGCTTCCTGGCACAAGATGGCGGCCATCAAAGCTCTTGTCATTTTTGTCTTTTTTTTTTTAAAGGCATTTTAAACCTTTCTACCATCACCTTCTGTTCTTCACATGCATAAGATTGCATTGATGTAGTTTCATGGTGTCATTTGTTGGTCTGGACAGACAGTCTATATTAGTTATAGCTTCACATTCCTGTGTCAGAAATGTGTTTGAAACATGCAGAACAGCACTGCACAGGTTAATGCATAACTTGTGTCTGTAGACTGGGAACTGCATTTTCTTGTGAAGAAACTACATATCGCGCAATCTCTGGGTCTCTCAGTCTAATGAGGGAGCAGGTGAAAGCAATTAACAGAGCCTACCATGCTGCGAATGATGTGTTTGTTTCATAAAACGTTTGTGATGTAACAGAGAAATGGCTTGGCATGCACATGATCCAGAACATGAAGTTGCTTGTTCTTCTGGTGACTAGGGACAAGGTAGGTGGACCAATGCATGGACATAGGAGAATCGATCAGTCATGACACTACACTCAGTCACAGCCAGCTGTTCATTTGTGTGTATTAATATATTTTATTATGAAGCCAAGCCTCAGTCCTAAAAGTGCCCTCCATGCAATATATTTAGGCTTGGTTCACACTTATGCGTTGTGTGCAGCCCGCTTTTGCGCGGACACAGCAGCTCATTCACTTGAATTGGGTGCTGTACCTGCAGAAAAAAGGTCCCTGTACCTTTTTAAAACCCCAGTCACAGGGAAATCGCATGGTGCTTTTGCACCATGCCAGTTGCTACACCTGCAAATGCACTGCGTGCTTAAATGCGTGGGTGTGATATTATGAATGAAGGGCAGCCCCACACGTCTGTAAACCAGCAACGCATTTTGGCTGCAGTGGGCGACGTGTGCGATTCCCGCAAACACCCACAAAAGTGTGAACCTAGCCTAACGAAGACTAAAGGCAAGAATTGGGAAGGGCTCCTACAAGAGAGCCGCTAATTCCTAGGCACAATTGACAGACGCGATAGCCACCAAGGCCACTTTGCAGGAGAGATTTCCCAAAGTACTTCCTTAATTGATTCAAAGGGTGTTTTCGGCAGGGCGACAGAACCAAGTTGAAGACCTTATAAGAGAAGTATGGGTTTTTCGTTTTTTTTTGATTCATACTTACCTTGGTGGATGGAGCATCAGACCGATCCAACAGCTTTCCCCCGACGTTCCTGCACTGAGAACCGAGCCAACGAACATCGCCGATGGCTCGGTTCTCACTCCTCCCCGAGCTGAGAGCTGCTGCCTGTCAGCCAGCGTCTCTCCTGCTCTGATCCTCCACGCTCATTGGAGCGATGAGCTGGGGAGTAGCGGGGAGTGGGCGTTTCAGTGGCTCGCCGAGACAGCCATCAATCAAGGCAGCTGGCAGATCCAGACTTGGGAAGTCAGGATGACGAGCTGCCTCGACTGATGGCAGTGACGTCAGCGGAGACGGAGAGCGGACTTCAGACTGCTCTCTGCTGAAAACTGGTCACAGGAGTGCAAAACGCATTGCACTCCTGTGACCCAGAGGAGAAGCCCAGCCTAAAAAGCTCAGGCTGGACTTCTCCTTTAAGGCCAATTTTTGGACAAGTCCCAATAGCAGGAGGCCAGAATGTGAGGTGCTAAGTAATCTCTAAGGTTGAAATGCCTATATTCACACCAAACTAAAAAGGATTTCCAGATACAGTAGTAGGTTTGTGTTTGATGTGACTTTTCTTGTCTTGAGTACTATGGAAATGCCAGTCAGATATACCCATCTCCTGTGTTTCATGCTGTTAAAGCCAGTGACTAAAAAGCAGGTCTGTTCTGTTTGGAAGAGGTTGTCTGCTAGAGCTCTGTGTACTGGATTCTTCTGGGCCATTCTTCTGTTTGTTACAATGAGAATCACAGATTTCTTCACTTCCTCCATTTTGCGGCACAGTCAAGGAAGAATCCATACTGAAGGGAAGGCAATACTGTATGTTAACCTGAGTGGAGTCCATGGAATTACTAGAGCATTGGATGCTAGTGCTTGAGGATCCTTGGTACTGGCCACAAACGGGGGTAACTTGTTGAACCTGGAGACCATCTGTACATCTGTAGTCCCCCATTTCTGACATACAATACGAGATTGAAGATGTTGGTATGAAGGGACCATTCCCCCTGGTCCAGGTGGTGACAACTGGAGGAGCCTACTTTCTATTTGTCCACTCGTGGGATGTGAACAAAATTAATTTCTGGACAGTGTTTCTCTGGCTGGGAGATGATTAGACTTCCTTCAAGGATGCCAGACTTGTGTTACGCACCTGATGACTGGCATAGGTCACTGCAGTGGCATTGTCTGATTGCACCCTGACTGGGTGTCCCTGAAAAAGCAGGAATCAATGATGCAGAGCTAATTTTCTTGCTTTAGGCTAGGTTCACACTATTGCGGATTGTCCACATCCAATTTGCAATAGCAGGAGATTTTGGCCGGCTCTCTATGGAGCTGGTTCACTTATCTCCACAGTAGATCAGGTGCGTTTTGCACAAAAACGCTGTGCGTCTTTTGGTCCGTTTCGGGGTCAAATTCAGCCCAAAATTTGGGCTGAAATTGGACTTGAAACGGTGAACCAGCATGCACTGGACCCCTGCTGTGAGCCGCATGTGGCTCATATGTGAACCAAACATTAAATTCCAAGGTTTAGATGGAGAGCTGTGCTTTTCTGGGTTACCAGGTTCTTTGAACTGTGAGAGACTGGATTACTCTTACCCAGCCTGTGAGGCTGGCAACTCTCACCACCTTCCAAGAGAAAGGACTTTCCCAATTCCAAGGCTGGATTGAAAATCTACCAAACCAGTACTAGACAGAAGTATAGTGAAGTTGAGAGATGGAGTGTATGTGTGTTCAAGTCCAAGAGAATGTTGCTTTGGAGAGGCCTCAAGTGGATCTGAGCGAAGGCACAGCCTTGAATGATGCTACCATAAAGGCCCAAGGCCCCCGTAGAGAATCTCACTGATGGATATCCTTTGAAACTTAAAGTACAACGAAAGGCAAAACTTAATTTCATTTTGGATAGAGTATGGAAGAATTGGAACCTCTGTCAGTTTCATTTTGTCATCTGTGTTCCATTGGGGATATTTCCTTTCACTTTTTGTCTCATATACAAAACAGGAAGTGAGAGGAAATCCCACCAACGTGAGGTAATCCCAGGTTGTCATCAGGTCCCCATTGGAAGATTTTTATTTTATTATTCTGGGGACAATCAACAATTCAGGTTCTTTCACTTTAGGCGATAACTGAGGTATAGACAGCAACAAAAACCTGACAGATATTCTAATCTCTCTCTACTACATTGAAAAGTAAAAAAAAAAAAAGTTTTTCTTTTAGTTATACTTTAACCGCTTCAGCCCTGGAAGATTTTACCCCCATCCTGACCAGAGCACTTTTTGCGATTTGGCACTGCCTCGCTTTAACTGACAATTTTGCGGCCGTTACACCAAAACAAAATTGACGTCCTTTTTTTCCCACAAATGCTTCCTTTTGGTGGTATTTGATCAGTTCTGCGGTTTTTATTTTTTGCGCTATAAACAAAAAATGAGCTACAATTTTGAAAAAAAAAGCAATATTTTTTACTTTTTGCTATAATAAATATCTCCAAAAAATATATAAAAAAAACAATTTTTTTCCTCAGTTTAGGCCGATATGTATTCTACATATTTTTGGTAAAAAAAAAAATCGCAATAAGCCTATATTGATTGGTTTGGACAAAAGTTATAGCGTCTACAAAATAGGGGATAGATTTATGGCATTTTTATTATTTTTTTTATTAATAATGGTGGCGATCTGCGATCTTTATTGTGACTGCGACATTATGGCGGACACATCAGACACTACTTTGGGACCATTGTCATGTATACAGCGATCAGTGCTATAAAAATGCACTGATTACTGTGTAAATGACACTGGCAGGGAAGGGGTTAAACACTAGGGGGAGATCAAGGGGTTAAGTGTGTCCTAGGGAGTGATTCTAACTGTGGGGGGGGGGGATGGGCTACCACTGACATGACAGCGATCACTGCTCCTGATGACAGGGAGAAGTAGATCCCTGTCATGTCACTAGGCAGAATGGGGAAATGCCATGTTTACATCGGCATCTCTCCGTTCTGCGGCTCTGTGACATGATCGTGAGACACCGGCGGACATTGAGTCAACAGGATGCGTGCGCCCACTACCCCCGCCAATTAAAGGGGAAGTACAGGTGCGCCCATTTGCCCACCGCTGCCATTGTGCCAACATATATCGGCGTGCAGCGGTCGGCAGGTTAAAGTCTAAACATGAGACCTTAGAGAGAGAAGCTTGTATGCTGGAAGGAAAACTTTTGCCTGAGCCATGTTTAGAATAAGACCTAAGTATTCTAGATTTTTTTTTTTTTTTTGTTTAATAAATTTTTATTAAGGTAAATAGAGAGAAGATATGCATATACCAAAAAGAAATATATATATACATTCTTGGAGAGAAATGACATAGTTTCCAATGCTCACAAGTTTACAATGTTTGTCCAGAAACCAAAAATTGCCCCTGTAAATACCAAAGGGGGAAAAACAAGCAAATGTATTAATTAACTAAATAGAGGCTTCTTTCTATGGGAGCAATTGAATCAAAACATAGGAAAGAAAGAAAAAAAAAAAAAAAAAAACGTTGCTTCAATTAATGAGAAAGACGAAAGAAAGAGACGAAAGAAAGGAAAGATTAGAGAAAAATATACGATAGATAAGAAAATAGATGGAGGAAGAGGGATGGTAAACAGGGTGGGGGATTGTTGGCATGCATGTCAACACGTTGAAGAATATTGAATAATTGTAATTGTCATGGCATTTAAGAGGAAAATAAACCATGGTCAGTATAAGATTTATCGATTAAAAGAGTAATTTTGGTAACAATGTTTGATTGATAATCTTAAGGGGTTTGCATTATAATGTCCTTATATGAGGGAGTGGACTGGAATTTTAACCAGGGTGCCCAAGTTAACAAATGTCTCTTGGAAGTACCTTTTAATGTTGTGGGTAATATTCTTCATGAGATGAACCACTTCCACCTTTTGTAACCAGACTTTTATAGACGGGGTTGTTGGTTGGCCCCATAGAGTAGAAATCAAAGCTTTGGCGGTGTTTAACAGGTGAGGTATGAGTGAGCGCTTATGAGCCTATGGGATCTTTAGTGGCATGAAAAAGAATAGTCCATGGATCATTGGGTAGATTGGTATCTGAAATCTGTAGGCTCAGACTGCGAATGTCAGCCCAAAACCTTATCCTTATATTTGTCTGTGAGAGGGGAGCCCAGATCCATTTCCCATTTAGCCAGGAAGGGCGGATAAGCAGAGTTTTGAAGAGCAATAAGAGCTTTATAGAATAGAGAAATACCATGTAGAGGGGGATCCTTAGGGTGGAATATCTCTTCTATGCTATTTAAATCTTGTAGATCTCTAAACGGATGATGAAGGGAACTTAGGAAGCGTTTTAGTTGGTGGAATCTCCATTTATCCACGTGGCAGGTTTAGAGTCAAGGATCTCATGTAATGATTTAAGTGCGTTGCCACGGAGAACATGATGTAATAGGAGAGGCTCTTCTGAACTTCATGATTTAAAACCTGGATCTAATAAACCTGGTAAAAAATATTTATGGTTGAGGAGGGGCATCAAAGGAGAATAATACCCCCATGAGAATTTCTTTTGTAAGGCATCCCATATATCCAATGAGAATATTGTGAGTGCTGAAGTAGTTCGGGCAAGATTCCTGCAAGAACGGGGTATCCAGGGGACCACCGAGAGATCCACACCACCCAAAAAATACTCCAGTTGTACCCACAGTTTCGAGTTAAAAGCATAATTTCAGTCAGCTAATCTGGACAAAACAACCGCCTGATAGTATGCCTTAAAATTTGGAAGTGCCAGTCCCCCAGAGCATTTGGAGCGAAACGGTAGCTCTCTAGATATCCTGGGATGGCTGTTCCTCCAAATAAAGCGGAAGATCATGGTTTGCAAAATGGTGAAGAAACCTACAGGCACACCTAGTGGGAGCATTTGAAAAATAAAGAGGATGCGAGGTAGACTATTCATTTTAATGATGTTTACTTTCCCTAATCAGGTGTGTGATAAGCTGGACCATTTCCGTAAATCATCCCTGATCCTGTTTAGTAAGAGAATATATTTATGCTGAAAAGGGGAGTGGGGATTAGAAGTGAGATAAATACCTAGGTATTTCAGGCGTTTCGGTTCCCATCTAAAGGGAAAGAGGGGTTTCAGGGAGAGAGCCTCAGATCTGGGGATATTAATGTTTAAGATTTCGGATTTGGAGAGATTTGGAGATTGATTGAAAGGTGGAAAATGCTGACATTAAATTAGGTATTGAGATGCGTGGTTGTTGAATTAAAAATAGTATGTCGCCACCATAAGCTGCGTATTTGTGGGATCTGTTGCCTATTTGTATGCCTTGGATATTAACATTATGCCTAATTGTAGCTAGGACGGGTTCTAAGGTAATAGCAAAGAGGAGGGGGGACAGGGGACAACCCTGCCTAGTACCATTATGAAGGACGAAAGGGTCACTCAACGTCCCATTAATTCGAATTTGTGCTGTGGGATTAGAATAAAGGGATGAAATGCGATGATACATCTTAGGTCCCAATCCAAAATGTCGCAAGGTCATCTTAACATAGTCCCAGTCCACCCTATCAAAAGCTTTTTCAGCGTCAGTAGAAAGGAGTAGGGTGGGCTGGGCACACCTCCGAACATATTGGATTAGGGAGATCGCCCGAAGGGAAATATCCTTCGCTTCTCTATTGGGTATGAAACCCGATTGATCAGCGGAGATCCATTCTTGGTAAAAGAGGGAGTAGGCGATTTGCCATTACTTTGGCAAATAGCTTAATATCAGTATTTATCAGTGAAATCGGCCTAAAACTGTTACAGAGGTTGGGGTCCTTATCGGGTTTAGGAATGACAGTGATGTGAGTTGAGAGGGATTCTGGACGTAAGCCTGAAGAGTGAGAGATTGAGTTTGCATAAGCTGTAAGACAGGGGAGTAAAATGTCGCTAAATGTTTTGTAGTATAAAATAGTGAACCCATCAGGTCCAGGTGCTTTACCTAAGGGGGAAGATTTCAACGAGGCCTGGAATTCCTCAACCGAGAAATCTGCTTCCATTTCCTTAAGGGTGGATAAGGGCAATTTAGGTAGGTTGCTTCTTTCAAGTAGGAGAGCATGCGGTTTCGTCTCTCTTTCGGAGGTAGAGAAGATAAATCATTTTTGACATTGTAAAGATCTGCGTAGAATTCTTTAAAGGCTTTAGCAATGTCTGGAGTTGCATGAGCAAGCTCTCCTGTTGAAAGTTTGATTTTGGAAATAAATGATTGCGACTGTTTAGCTTTTAGTGATCTAGCGAGTATTTTACTTGGTTTGTTCCCCCATTCATAAAATTTCTGTGATAAGCGCTGAAATTTCCTCTTAGTGTCTAAATTGAGAAGGGTCTTCAATTCCTCTCGCTTAAGTGTGAGGGATTGGAGGTGCTCAATATGTAGAGAAAGGTTGTGTTGCTTGTCAAGGTCAGCTATTTGTTGAAGAACCTGTTTTTTTGATTGAAAATGTATACTTTATTTTGCAAGAAAATATACAAAAAACAAATACTTAAACAGGGTACATTCAGTACTGCGATGCAGCGCATAAATACACTACATAACAATACATTGCCAAGCATACAAATAAATTACATTCATCCTGCGGTATGATGCCTAATGTGTTGTGCAGAGTAATAATACCCCGAAACATCACATCATGCATGACGCCACATTACCCTGAAAGCAGTACTTCAAAAAACATTTCACAAAAAGTCCGGTCATACAGTCAAATAACATTCAAATGGGCAATGGGTGTGAAGGGGGGGGGGGGTGGAGAAGGTGGGGTAGGGGAGGGAGTAAAGAGTTCACAGGCCCGAAGCTTTATTTGAACTGCCAAAGGATACATGGGGGAGAGGGGGGGGTGGGGAAATCTTCAGACCTCCTCTTCCTCCTTGAGTCCATCAAGTGATAGTCTCTGAGCAGACTGTGAACCAGTCTGCGACAGTCCTCGATGGACATCCTCTCCCGCTGGTGGATGAGGCGCTTTCTGGCGCACCATAAAGCGTCCTTAAAGCAACACAGCACCCGCCAGGCACCGTCAATGTCCTCCTGTGAATGAGTTCCACAGAAGAGTCTGTTCAACACACCAAAGTGTGTGATAGCAGTCTGTGGCACAAAGTCTTTGAGTTCAGGTTCCAAGGCCCTCAACAGGTCCTGTGCAAAGGGGCACTCCCAGAAAACATGCAGAGCAGTTTCCTCCTGGATGATGCAAAAGGGGCAGTGCCTGTATCTGCACAGGTTTCTGGCATGCATGAATGTCCTGAGTGGCAACCCCCCTTGTATTGCCATTCATGCCATATCTTTGTGCCTGTTGGTGAGTCTCTTTGAAGAAACATTCCTCCAGACCACTTTACAAGTGGCTGAAGGGAGGCCTGGAACAGTCTCAACAATGTCCGATGCTCTGATCAACTTGTGGATAGTTTTTGGCTTCCACAAGTCGGGCTTCACTCCATGTAGCCCCAGCTCCTTAATAAACTTGAAGGTGTCCAAGTAGTACCAAGGGGTGTCCCAGTTGTAGGGGATGGAGCTGTCCCATTTGTCCCATCCAAGGGTCCTCCAAAGAGGCAGGAGGAAAAACCGGGACATGGAGTTACCGCCAGAGTCCACAGTTCTGTCCGCCAATGTCCTGCGGATGCAGTTACAAGCAAAGCACACCCTCAGTAATGTAGCGATGTCGGGCACGCCCTTACTGCCCTTGAGGGGTTCCTTGAACATAACCACCCGCTTCACTCTGTCCATTTTAGAGCTCCAGATGAAGTGAAACACCGCCCTGGTGATGGCCTTGCAGGTGTTAACCCGTGGGGGCCAGGCCTGGGCGAGGTACTGCAACACAGGGAGAATCTCGCTGCGGAGTACCAGTGTTTTGCCTTCGATGGTGAGTTCTTTGAGGCTCCAAAGTCCAAACTTCTGTCGCATCTTTGACAGTCTTTCCTCCCAGGACTTCAGGGCTGCGCCCTCAGCTCCAAACCAGACCCCAAGGATTTTGATGAAGTCCGTCTTGACGCTGAAAGGAATTGGTGCATAAGAAGGCAGGAACCACTTTCCGAAGAGCATGACTTCCGACTTCCCGCAGTTGACCTTTGCCCCTGAAGCTTGGCCGAAGTCCTCACAGGTCTGGGCGAGTGTGTCGATGGAGCGCCGATCAGCACAGAACACCGTCACGTCGTCCATGTAGAGTGAGCACTTGACCTCCCGTCTGTCCGGTCTTGGTGCGGGGATCCCTCTGATCTCTGGGTTCCGTCTGATGCTTCGGGCGAAGAGCTCTATACAACAAACAAAAAGCAGAGGTGAGAGAGGGCAGCCTTGTCTGACCCCAGACAAAATTGGAAAGGGGTCAGTTTTCCAGCCATTTACCAGCACCAAACTAGAAATGTCAGTGTACATTACATTCACATACGAACAAAACATTTCCCCAAGACCAAACCTGCGCAGAGCTCTGCACATAAACTCATGGGAGACACGGTCAAAGGCCTTCTCCTGGTCAAGACTGACCAGGGCCGCGTGCACACGGCGGCCATGAATGTACTGGACCGTGTCCCGGACAAGCGCAAGGCTGTCCGCAATCCTGCGACCAGGAATGCCGCAAGTCTGATCCGGGTGGATGATCTGTCCGATGACAGACTTCAGCCTGTTGGCCAGGACCTTGGCGAGGATTTTGTAGTCCACGTTCAGAAGAGAGATCGGACGCCAATTTTTAAGATCCGATCTCTCCCCCTTCCGCTTATACAAAATCGTGATCATCCCCTCCCTCAGTGACGGAGGCATTCTGCCCTCCACCACCATCTCCTCGTACAGCTCGAGCAGGTCCGGGCCCACGAGATCCCACAGTGCTACATAGAGCTCAACTGGGAGACCATCGCAGCCTGGGGTCCTGCCCCGCCTAAAGGATTTAGCGGCAGAGTGCAGCTCCTCCAACACCAAGGGGGCGTTGACGGTTGATGATCCCTGCAGGATCAATTTGGTTAGAGATACCTGAGGAACCTGTCGGCCGCCTGTGTGTCCGTTTCTTTCGGGGAGTAGAGGTTGGTGTAGTAGTCGCTGACCACTTGCATCACAGCCTTTTTCCCCTTCTGGAGTGTTCCGGTCTCGTCACGCAGCTCTGACAAGGGTGTGTGTCCTGAGTGAAGTTTCCTGAAAAAGAAAGAATTACACTTCTCACCTTTCTCAAGATTCTCCACCTTGGCACGGAAGACAATGTGCCTGGATTCTTCCTCGAAGTGTCCTTTCAGGCTCTTCTTGGTGTCCTCCAGGTCCTGTCCAACGTCCCAGCCGCAGTGATGAAGGTCCTGCAGGGACTGCAACTGACGCTGCAGTCTCCTGAGTTCCCTCCTCCTGGCGCACACACGCTGGCGTCCCCTTGCCTGAAAGAAGCTACGCAGCTTAACCTTCACAAACTCCCACCAGTCACTTACCCTTCCGAAGAATCTCTTTTCCTCCGTCCAGGTGGCATAGGCCTCCCGGAGTTCCCCCATCAGTTCCTCGTTTTCCAGCAGGGTGCTATTCAGCTTCCAGGAACCCGGTCCGCGGGCAAAGCCCTCGCCCAGGTCACCCCGAAAGTGAATAGCCCTGTGGTCAGAGAAAAAGCAGGGGACCATGGAGAACTCACGATGCTTGACTGTTATTGAAGTGAGCACGAAGTCAATCCTGGAACGCACAGATCCATCGGGTCGGCACCACGAATAGTTCACGGTCCCTTTCCCTATGGATCCCACGGCGTCCTGCAAGGAGGCCTCCGAGATCATCTCCTTGAGTAGCCTAGAAGTAGCATCAAGTTTTGCGTATATGCTGGAGCTGCGCCCATCCTCCTCGATCGGACAGTTAAAATCACCGCCGATCACTACTGTTCTGGTGGTGACGAGTTGGGTCCGCAGGGTCTGGAAAAGTTCCAGCCGCGCATTCTTGTCTGGGGGGGCATACACGTTGATGAGCCTAACTGGCTCTTCCACCCACGAGCCGTCTATGACCAAAAGACGGCCACAGACTAGCTCATGGATAGAGTCAACCGTGAAGCGCCCACCCCTGACCAGAATGGCTACTCCTGCAGACTTGCAATCGCCACCCCCGGACCAGTAGGAGGGACCAAGGGTCCACTGGGAGGACAGATGAGTGTACCTCCTCAAGGGAGGAAGGGCGCACTCCTGAAGCATGTAGACATCACTCTGCTGACTTGAAAGAAAGCTCAGGACCGCTTGCCTTCTAGATGTATCCTTGATACTCCTCACATTAATGGAAAAGATTGAGATCTCAGCCATAATGAAAAAGGGTATGAGGGTCTAGTTAACAAGGGTCCGAACTTACCTCCCCGGAGGGGGGGGGTGGCTCTTCCATTGCGTCTTCTGCCTGTCCTGTGTTCTGGGCCAGGCCCAGCTCCTCAAGGACAGACTCCATCATCTGCTGGCTGATGTGGACGTTGGGGGGGAGGTCATGCTCAGGGTTGACCACGATCTCCTCCCCTTCCCCCTCCTCTCCTGCAGACTCTAGGTCCTCCACTACTTGCTCGGGTCCATCGCTGTTACGTTGGACCCCGTTGGGCTGTTTGGTGGAGGTGGCAGGTTCCTCAGCTGTTGGGCTCTCTGGCTTACGTTTCCGGCTTCCTCTTGGGCCACTGGTGGGGGTGGAGGGGGGTGGGAGGGTGGCGAAGTCCTCCAGGGAGGACAGGTTGGGGGGGAAGGGGTGGGGAGGGGCTCCTCCGGCACAGAGGGGGTGGGTGGGGGTGTGCTGGAGGTAGGGGATGGGGCAGGGCAGGGGTAGGGGCAGGAGGGGCAGGGGCAGGAGGGGCGGGAGTGGACTTACCTTTGGCCTTTCGAGGTTCTTTCGGTTTTTCTGGCAGCTTCCTCCCGGATGGCTTACCCTGGCTCACGGCTCCAGGGTAGGTCCGGGTTCTCTGGGGGCAGTGTCTGAAAACATGCTCTGCCAATCCGCAAAGGTTGCAGGCTTTGGACCTCGGACAGTCCTTGGTCTCGTGGCCTGTTACCCTACAGAACTTGCAAGCAAGCTCTGTACAATCCTTACCTATGTGTCCCGGCTGCCCACACTTGTTACAGTTGTAGGGTATGCCGGGGTAGAAAAGGATTCCTGCGGAGGATCCCAGGGAGAAGAAAGGCTGCAGGTGCTGGATGTCCCCCGAAGGGTCTTTCCTCAGTTTGCAGAGCACAGACCACTTACCTATCCAGAAGCCGTTGGCATCGAAGATTTGGATCGGGTCCTTCACCACGGTGCAGAACCTCTGGAGGTAGGTGGCTATGTCCTTTCCGCTGGTATGGGGGTTCCTCATGGCCACTGTCACCCGCTTTTCGTCCCGTGTTATGGGGCAGTTCGCAGTGAACTTCCGAAAAGGGGATTCAGGGCCACTGGTCTTCACCATCTCCCAGTATCTTCTGCAGACCTGAAACGACACAAAAGTTATAAAGAATATACCTCTTGTGAAGGCCTGAACAGAAAGCGTCTCCGCTTTGCTGAACCCCTGTTCCAGGATCATCTTCTTTCCGAAGATCTCCGGGGTCATGTCGGGGACTCTTCCGTCCACCTCCTTCAGCTGCAGCACGACCGTCTGCTTCATCCATGGCTCCAAAGCTGGGAGCCCGTCTGCAGGCTGGTCTGGCTTGGCTGGTCCTGGTCGGCTGGTGCCAGCCGGGGTAGAGGCAGGGGTTGAGGTAGCGGCATTCCCGGGCTCGGAGGAAGTGGCTGGAACGGGGTTCTTCTTCTCCTTGCTGGTCTTCTTATCGCTCTTCCCCATCGTCGAGGAGTTGGATGTCGCTTCAGCAGTTCTTAGGTGGCTTCCTTCTGGTTCCTCGACGTCTTCGCTCTTTTTCGTAGCCTTTACAAAGGCTCTAGCATCTACTGCCCGGAGGTAGTAATGCGGAGTGGGGGAGGGAAGACTGCAATCTCGTTCCCTGTGGGGGCTAAGCCTCTGACCCAATAGCAGCAAGTAGGTGAAGCTGAATTTAATCAACGATCCTACCAGGCCGAGCAGAGGGTACCCCACAAGGACCAATTGGCTTGGATAGATGCAAGTGGTTCTCAACGTCCTAGCTGTGAAGCAGAGACACCCCTAAGGGCTAAAGTCGATACTACACTTGATCTTAGCCAAAAGGCCGAGAATTTGTTGTAGAACCTGTTTAATTTGTTGACCATGCTCCCTTTTTTTCTTGCACCAAGCTCAATGAGACGGCCCCTGATAGTAGCCTTATGAGCTTCCCACACAATGGAGGGAGAGGTGTCAGAAGGTTTGATTTCTTTAAAGTATTGTGACAAAGAGGAGGACAACATGGAAACCTCAGCTTCATTAGAGAGAAGGGAATCCTTAAGCTTCCAGTTATTAGTGCGGCGTGTTAGGGAAGGCATAGTCAACCTCATGATACAGGTGCATGATCCGAAATAGATGCAGTGCCTATGTGTGTAGACTGTAAGAGAGGGAGATGAAAGTGATCTAGGAATATATTGTCTATTCTAGAATATGATTGGTGTGTTGTGGAGAAATGCGAGTAATCCCTCTCCTTGGGATGGAGTAGGCGCCAAACATCCATTAATTGAAGGTCTAGGAGCCTCTTTTTGACAAATTTCAGGCGTTTAAATGAAATATTAGAGCGAAGAGAGATGAGGATAGAGTGTAAAGAAAAAAAAGAGAGACGAGTGAACATATATAGGGATCATACACATGAATTAAAGAACTTGTGGGAAATATTTGTGTAACACGCAGAAATCTGCAGTGGTCCCATTGGGGAGAGAGAGAACGAGCAGCCATCCAAATCTCTGAACAGAGATTGAATAAAGTACCTTTAAGGCCGCTCGCAATCACTAACCCCAGAAGGAGAGGGGGACAAGGTTACGCTGTAGGGGAAGGTGGGCGAGAGAAGTGCACCCCGACAACACACGGCCTGTGAATATCAAAGAACTTATAACTATAAGTGAATAATTAGTTCCAGTAAAATATTAAGGTTATGTAATCAAGAACATCCTAAACAAAAACAATAAGGATCCTGCAAGGCAACATATGTTTAAGCCAAACTGGTACGGCAACAGAAAAACAAAAAAACAAACAAAAAAAAAAAGAACAGTGGCCAGTCCAAGGATATGTCAGCAGCAGCTAAGTATAGTCAGGTAAAAGTGGAAAAAACCCTAGCTGCCAATCCAAGGACAGGTCAGCTTTAGCCAAGTATAGTCAGGTAAAAGTTGAAAAAACCTAGCCGAAACCTGACTTTGTAAAAGTAAACTGTAGGAGATTGTGCATCTAAATTGGTAGAGTGGGACTGGATGAAAAATGCACAACTCAACCATGCTTTTGTGCAGCGCCTGGGAGTGAGGTACGCCTTTTCTTTGAAGGAGTTTTCCTCCACAGTGGATCCACTGGGTTCGAGAATTTGGGGATTGGATCCTGCCAGCCTGGGAGCCCCATGGACGGGAGATTAAGATCCTGCAAGAAGGCTGAGAGTTCCTCCGGGAACCTCAGTGTATGGGATCGGCCTTTTTTGTGGCAATCAGGCAGGCAAGCCCCATCTGTACGTGATCCCATCCGAACGCAGGTGTTCAAGGAGCGGCTTTAGGGCTCTACGGCGGTCCAAAGTATCCTTGGAAAGGTCTGGGAATATGGCGATGACTGCCCCGTCAAAGTCTATGTTAGGCAAGCTCCGCATCTTTGCCATAATGGCGTTTTTTTCCTCAAAGTAATGCAAGCGACAGATGACGTCTCGGGGCTGGTCTGAGTTAGCATTATGGGGTCGTAGAGCTCGATGCACACGGTCAAATTGCAGCGGATCAGTGACAGGGTTGCCCAGGATGGTATTAAAGATACCTCGTATTGATGGTTCAAGGTCGTTATCTCCGGTTGCTTCAGGCAGACCTCTGACACGTGTATTATTTCTACGGTTACGGTTCTCGAGGTCCTCGAGTTTATATAGGGAGGCATGATGAGCAAATGCTAGCTGAGTAACAGTTTCCTGTAATTCCTTTATGGCTAGTGTGTGTGAGTCCTGTCGTCGTTCCGTTTCCTCCACTCTGACCAGGATATGTGACATATCAGCTCTCACAGCAGTTATCTCTTTCTTAATGGATTTTTCCAAGCTGTGAAACATACCTGCGAGTTCTTTTTTAAGTCATTAGCGATGTCATTTCGGACCCAGCAGGGGATCCGGGATCGTCCATAAGATCCAAACAGTATGAGGAGGCCGGAGAGCTCTCCCTCACAGAAGCAGCGTGAGATGAAGGAGAGACGCTCGGTCTGGAGATTCTAGCCTGATCGCCTCGTGCGTTAGCTAAATATTGCTGAATGGAGCCTGCGGAGACTGGAAGAGATAACGACCTCTTACCCGATCTTTTACCAGGTGCAGGACGGGGTTTAGGTGTCTTGTCGGGCATAACTGGAACTGTAGGGCCGATAGCTGTACAGGGCACACCTCACTCACATTTGTTCAGTGCCATGCATGCTTCATATCACCGATGCAATTTGTAAAGATTCTCATGCAGTTAATAATAGAATCACTTCAGTAACTGTAATAGGGCGCACACACGGTCGGACTTTGTTCGGACATTGCGACAACAAAATCCTAGGATTTTTTCCGACGGATGTTGGCTCAAACTTGTCTTGCATACACACAGTCACACAAAGTTGTCGGAAAATCCGATCGTTCTGAACGCGGTGACGTAAAACACGTACGTCGGGACTATAAACGGGGCAGTGGCCAATAGCTTTCATCTCTTTATTTATTCTGAGCATGCGTGGCACTTTGTCCGTCGGATTTGTGTACACACGATCGGAATTTCCGACAACGGATTTTGTTGTCGGAAAAACTTTACCTCCTGCTCTCCAACTTTGTGTGTCGGAAAATCCGATGGAAAATGTCCGATGGAGCCCACACGGTCGGAATTTCCGACAACACGCTCCGATCGGATATTTTCCATCGGAAAATCCGACCGTGTGTATGGGGCATAAGAGAGAATTAGGTGATTCAGCTTACTCAAAGTGTAGAAGTACAGGAGCTGTGTGTACAGTTCAGTGGCACAGATTGAAATGGGGAGTACTTGGAGCACCAAGATGGCCGCCGACCTCCAAGAATAGGCCGGAGCCGCGGACTTTGCTGACGGTAGTAGCAGGCCGCGTGAGCACCGTTCCGTGCAGGCCCGGAGCACCTCTGTGGGGAACAAAATTCGGGGCGCTGGTGATAAGTAAATGCCCCAGTGTTGTTAGGGGAGCCAGCTGAGGGAGGAGTAGGAGAGCACCTCGCTACTCACCGCATTCACAAGGCAGAGGAGACCGGATGGCGTCAGGCCGCCGGAGGTCGTTGCTAAAAGAAGGGGATCTCCGGGTGAGTTTCCGATGTCTCGCAGATTCTCTGCGGCTGCCGGTGGTATCTCGGTCAGGGAGCTAAGGTAGAGCTCACCTGTGGCTTCCGATCCACGGAAATGAAGAGCGGTGGGCTCCGAGTGTTGAGTAGGCCCCAAGATGGCAGCGGGTGTCCGAGGCGCGGGTCTGGCTGCAGGCCTAAAACAATGAAGTACAGCCAAATTTAGCTGAAACCCCACGGGAGCTATAGCAGAGGGTGTCCAGTCGCTCCTGTTGGTAAGATGGAGCTTCGCCGGGTGAAAAAGGACAGGGATGGCTATGGATGCTTGTTGCCTAGATGGAGCCGAGCTTCAACATGTCCTCCCTGTTGCTCGTCCGGACATGCCCCCCCCCCCCCCCCCCAAGTATTCTAGATGAGGGGGAAGTATGGAAGGCAGACTTTTGAAAGTTGATTCTCTAACCAAAAGTCTGAAGACTCTGAATAGTCATTTGGACATTTGCAGACAATTTTGAGGGAGATGAATCCTTCTGAAGATGGTCATCTAGGTACACTAAAATGATAGTCAAAGTGATCGTGCTTCCTGGAACTGGACCCAGCCTTGATTATGGTCACCGCTCCCAGCTGTTGGAAAGTGTTTTCAGGCTTCCCATTTTTGGTCTGCAGCCCCCTCTGTCCACAGCCCTCACGGACGCGGGACAGCCATTTCTCCACCAACTTTTGGCTCAATTGCTGGCACTATCACAGTGAGTTTGGCCATTCTGACGATTTTTCCCATTTGTACTGTGTATTGGTTACATGTTTTAACAGCAATAAAATGTTTTCAATTTCACATGGATTCCATCTCCAATTGTTTCCTTGCCACCTCCTGCGTCTGCACTTCCCAATTCTGTTGTTTTTTCAAACAGCAGTGAGACTAATTGATATTTGTTTCCTACTGTGAACTGGAGAAAGTGCTGATGAGATGGGTAAATGGGAGTATGTAGGTAGGAATCTTGGATGTCTACTGATGCCAAGTATTCCCCTCCTCTTAGGCAGTAAATGACCTTGTGGATTCCATGTGAAACTTGGGAACATGAAGATGCTTGTCTAGGGATTTTAGGTCCAGGATAGAGGAATACACCCCTGTTCTGTTTTTGTATCGTGAAAAGGTTTGAATAGAGTCCTTTGCACCTGTCCTCCTGAGGGACCGGAACTTCCACTCCCTGGGACAAGAGATGGTTCAATAGCAGTTTACAAATCTGACTGTCCTTGGGCAGATTTTGGTTGGGTTGAGAGAAGAAACTCTACTTGGTACCCCATTAAAACCACTGGCTGAACTCTGACTGGACTGAATAGATCTGGAACCCAGAGAAATGCAAACTGCAACAAACATCCCCCCACTCTTAGGATGGTGGGACCCCTTCGCTGTTAAGAAGGCTTGGATAGACTTGGTGGGCTTTGTGTTTCAAGATGAAAGGAAGGGCTGAATTTTGGTTTTGAAGATGAAGCCTTAGGACAGTGATGTTGAAATTCATTTTGAGGATGTAGAAGCCCCTGCAAGAGGTGGTTTTGGAGCCTTCAGCTGTGGAAAGAGGACCATTCCTCCTGCTACATCCTTTATGATTTTGTTAAGTGATCAACAGAGACCTTCAAATGCCACATTGCCAAGGCGCCATACTAAAATGCCGCATTTGGCCCATTTTTCGGTGAAATGTCATATTTCGACGATTTTCGGGAAAATGCCACATTTTGTGCCATATTTTGGTCCAAGAAAAAATAAAAATATTCTAATATTCTTCAAGTGGGACAGTAATATTTGTCAGCAATGTCTTCATCTAGAAATATGAAGATTTAATACCACCTTACACAGTATATTCCATGTGCTTGTCTGTAAGAGACACACAGACTGTCATTGGCAGACTTCCCTATTGTTTGTGTATTGGGAGGGAATGTGGATTGTGTCTGTCTCATTGTTAAATGTTAATGACCTCACATTGTTCTGTCTGCCTTAAGATAAACTTATTATGGGATGTATATGTGGATTGGCTGCTAAGGGGGAGGGGGGATTGTCCCACAGTGTATATCTTTGTGTACACTGTATGTAAAAATCCATTAGCAGGGGGGAGGACCATAGGAAAACGCGTATATACAGTATATCAGCTCCCTTTCCCACGTCCTTCATACCAAGCTGAAGTGTATTACTGAAGTCATCGCTCATGTTTTACATTTTCGTGTTTTCCTAATTCAATACGCCTAAAGTTGCTAGTTCAAACGTAACCCTTTTCAAGAAGTGGATTAATGGTGACAGCAATTTCGCCATGGAAGGTGGGAAGATATTCTGCAATTTGTGCACGAAATCGGTACGTTTTTATTCAGTTTTCTTTGAGAACTCTTGAAATACGCGCAATGAAATACACGCCTGGAACATCAGCCGACGTAGAGAGGACTTTTTCAAAATTAAAGTACATCCTCAGCGACCGTCGCCTCAATTTTTCTATGGAGAGCATAATCGCTCACATAAAATTATACTATAATTAAAACTAAAATTTTTGTAAATACCTGTAAATAGTAATAAAGTAATTAAATATGATTCAAGATTTAATATCCCTTTTACGATGGGAAGGGGGGTGGAAAGTTGAAAAATAAATGCCACATTTGGCCAAAATAAGTGCCACATTGCCACATTTTTTAGTGCCACATTTTGTAAAAATAAATGCCACATTTTGAAGGTCTCTGGTGATCAACAAACAGATGTCCTCTTTCAAAGGGCATAAAAAATGAGGCATCTTTTATAGGCAACTAAGCTGACCAGGCTTTTAGCTATAAGATTCTGGGCTTATGGACAGAAGAAAGAGTCATTCTGAAGATTTGTCTCATTACTTGTTCGAGGACATCAACACAGAAAAATAACGTGGAAGGTAGTGTTTGTAAGTGCTCCGCCAGAGCTTGGTCCTAGAAGAAATTATCCTGTTGATTGTTTGACAAACTACAGCAACAGCTGGTTGCAGGACTGGACCTGCAAGAGTAAAGAGTGCCTTTTAAGAGTGTCTCAAACGTCTGCAGCATCCTTAAACATTTTATTGTCTCTATAGATGTTTTCTCATTTAAGACAAGATGGCAGGATCTACTACTGGAAAAGTAAACTTTTTTTGCGAATTCTCTTTTCACTTGATACAGCTCGGCAATTATTATACAGCGCCAACAGTTTAAGCAGCACTTTACAATATAAAGGGGAGCAGTACAATTACAATACAGTTAAAGAGGAAGTAAACCCCCCCCCCCCCAATGCTGCTTTTCAATTAGACCATTATATTTAATTCTTCTAACACATTATACAATATTATTAAACCCCAATCGCATGTTCCTTACTGTATTTGAAGATGTTTCTAAATTTGTTCCTCTCGGGATAAGCAGCGCCATATTAAGTGTTGTTTCCATGTCTGTAGTGGAAAATACTTCGACCCTTTCATGTAGTTCTTGCTTTAATCTCTCACATGCACAATCGTTTCTCAGCCAAGCCTCCTAGTGTCTGAGGCTGAGAATGTAGTCTCGCAGTATTGGAGCATAGTGCTGCAGGGAGCGGAAATGACAGTCATGGCACACTGCTCAATGGACTAATAGCAAAAAGAGCATACTGGGAATCGCAGGAGAGATGTACATGCACCTGTGATGTCATTACAGATAACGGGATGGATTATCAGCAAACCGAGCAAGTAAGGTGACATCTGAGTACAGCCATCAATAGTGCTTTTAATGCAGATTTATATGTGCTAAAGTGATGGGAGAAAGTTTACTTCCACTTTAAACACAGAATGAGGAGGTCCCTGCTCATGGAGTTTACAATCTAAAGGGAGGGGGTGGTGGTACAAAAGGTAATAGATGCAGGGGATGATCTGAGGAAGGTGACTCAAGTACAGTTCTTAGGTGGGGTAGGCTTCACTGCATAAATTATTTTTTAAGAATCACCTAAAGGTGGACAGGAGCTGACCGGGCATACTGGGGCAGGGAGTTCCAGAGGATGGGAGAGGCTGTGGAGAAGTCCTGGAAGTGAGCGTAGGATGGGGTAACAAGGGAGCTAGAGAGCAGGAAGTCTTGAGGGGGGGGGGCAGAGGATGAATTGGGTGATATCTGCAGGTGAGGTTGGTGATGTACAGCTGGGGGCGATGTTGTGGATGGCCTTGTATGTTGTGGTTAGTATTTTGAATTTTATACAATGGGGTAGGGGAAGCTAGCGAAGAGATTGGCAGCAGTAATGGATCAGCTAGTAAGGTGTATTAGTAGCAGCATTCATAATAGACTAAAGGGGGACAGCCTTGCCTTGTGTAAAGGTAGGCCAGTGAGAAGGGAGTTGCAGTAGTCAAGGCAGGAAACGCAGGAATAAGTTGTTTTGCGGTGTTGTTAGGAAGGGGCGAATTGTGGAAATGTTGCAGAGATTAAGGGAGCAAGATCTAGCCAATGGTTGGATGTGGGGGGCTGAAGGAGAGGTTAGAGTCACCCAGCACCCTGTGTGGAGGGACCAATGGTTGTGCTGTTAATCTCAATGGTAAAGTCATGGGTGGGAATCGGGGAGGAGGAAATATTACAAGCTCAGTTTTTGAAAGATTGAGTTTGAGGAAGTTGTATGACATCCATACTGATATGGCGCCCCGCAAGTTTGTGATATGGGAGGGGGTGAGTTGAGGAGTGGAGAGATAGATCTGGGTGTCGTTAAGCATAGAGGTGGTATTGGAAGCCATGGAAGGTTATCAACTGGCCCGGGGAAGAGGTATTGAGAGAGAATAGGAGGGGCCCAAAGACAGAGCCCCAAGAGGAAGAGGAGCGGAGGAGATGGTGTTGTACGTATGTGACACTGAACATGCGCTGAGATAGGTAGGAGGAGAATCAGGAAACAGAGGTCAAGATAGGGGAGTTTATAGAGGAGTGGGTGGTCAACTGTGTTAAAGGTAAATTTTAGTAGGGCAGTTTCAGTGGAATGTTGTGGGTGGAGGCCGGATTGTTGGGGATCGAGAAGGCTGGTTGTCAGTGAAGTAGCAACTCATATGGTTGTAGACAAGGCGTTCAAGAAGCTTGGAGTCAAATAAGAGCAGGGAGATGGGTCTTAAGTTATTCAAACAGGTGCGGTCCAGTGAAGGTTTTTAAGTATTGGGGTAACGGGTGCATGTTTGTGTTCATGTTTGAGTGGGGAGGGAAAGGTTGAAGATGTGGGTTAGAAAGTTTTAGGAGATAGAGCAGGAAGGTGGTGGTCACAGTAATTATGAGGGGACAGGAGGTTAGGTGGGCCATGGAAAGGAGTTAAGCAACTTCCTCAGTAGTAACAGGGTTGAAGGAGGAAAGTATTGAGTGTGATGTTGGCTGGGAGAGAAAGCTGGATATCTGATTGCAAATGGTGTCGATTTTGTTTTTAAAACGATTGGCAATCTCCTGGGCAGTAAGAAAGTTTGTGGGTGGAGGCAGAGTGGGATGAAGTAAGGAATTAAGGGTAGAAAAGAGCTGACAAGGTTTGGATGAGAGTGGTGTAGTTGGCTTGTTTAGCAGCATGGAGGCAGGAGTTGTATTTGAGAAGGGCAGATTTATAGAGGGTGAAGTCTTGCAGGGATTTCGTTTTACGCCATGCTCGCTCAAGAGCATGGCTGTGTCTCTTGAGACTTCTGCTGTTGTCCTTTTGCCAGGGTTGTAGCAGGTGAGGCCTGGTTCTGCGTGTAGAGAGAGGAGCGAGTGTGTGCAGGGATGATGACAATGTGTTGTTGTAGACAGAAATGGCCAGGTTTGGGCAGAACAGGAGTAGGATTTTATTGTAAAGGCAGTCAATAGCAGATTGAGGAAGGGAAGGGGTGAGGTGGCGATGGTTCATAGTTACATAGTTACATAGTAGGTGAGGTTGAAAAAAGACACAAGTCCATCAAGTCCAACCTATGTGTGTGATTATGTGTCAGTATTACATTACATATCCCTGTATATTGCGGTCATTCAGGTGATTATCTAATAGTTTCTTGAAGCTATCAATGCTCCCCGCTGAGACCACCGCCTGTGGAAGGGAATTCCACATCCTTGCCGCTCTTACAGTAAAGAACCCTCTACGTAGTTTAAGGTTAAACCTCTTTTCCTCTAATTGCAATGAGTGGCCACGAGTCTTATTAAACTCTCTTCTGTGAAAAAGTTTTATCCCTATTGTGGGGTCACCAGTACAGTATTTGTAAATTGAAATCATATCCCCTCTCAAGCGTCTCTTCTCCAGAGAGAATAAGTTCAGTGCTCGCAACCTTTCCTCATAACTAAGATCCTCCAGACCCTTTATTAGCTTTGTTGCCCTTCTTTGTACTCGCTCCATTTCCAGTACGTCCCTCCTGAGGACTGGTGCCCAGAACTGGACAGCATACTCCAGGTGCGGGCGGACCAGAGTCTTGTAGAGCGGGAGAATTATCGTTTTATCTCTGCAGTTGATCCCCCTTTTAATGCATGCCAATATTCTGTTTGCTTTATTAGCAGCAGCTTGGCATTGCATGCCGTTGCTGAGCCTATCATCTACTAGGACCCCCAAGTCCTTTTCCATCCTAGATTCCCCCAGAGGTTCTCCCCCCAGTGTATAGATTGCATTCATATTTTTGACACCCAAATGCATTATTTTACATTTTTCTACATTGAACCTCATTTGCCATGTAGTCGCCCACCCCATTAATTTGTTCAGGTCTTTTTGCAAGATTTCCACATCCTGCGGAGAAGTTATTGCCCTGCTTAGCTTAGTATCGTCTGCAAATACAGAGATGGAACTGTTTATCCCATCCTCCAGGTCATTTATGAACAAATTAAATAGGATTGGTCCCAGCACAGAACCCTGGGGGACCCCACTACCCACCCCTGACCATTCTGAGTACTCCCCATTTATCACCACCCTCTGAACACGCCCTTGTAGCCAGTTTTCAATCCATGTACTCACCCTATGGTCCATGCCAACGCACCTTATTTTGTATAGTAAACGTTTATGGGGAACTGTGTCAAATGCTTTTGCAAAATCCAGATACACCACGTCTACGGGCCTTCCTTTATCTAGATGGCAACTCACCTCCTCATAGAAGGTTAAGAAGGTTCCTGTGGGTAACTGTTTGCATGTTGGAGGCATGGGAGCTAGGAGTGTGAATATGATAAGTTTGTGATCGGAGAGGAAAAGTGGTGTTAGAGAGGTTGCAGGGAGTGCATAGGTGGGAAAAAGATGTTGAGTGTTGCCATTGGCGTGAGAGTGGTGGATTGTGTCCATTGTGTAAGATTAAAAAGAGGAGGTTAAGTTGAAGTGGCTAAGGTGTTAACATTGATTGGAATGTTAAAGTCACAGGGGCGGGTACTTTAGAGGAGAGAAAGTAAGGTAGCCATGTGTAGAGGTCATTGGGAAAGTGTGACACTGGGCTGGGAGGTCGGTAAATTTCTACAATCCTCAAACTGGAGAAAAAAAGACTAATGCAGTGCACTTCAAAATAGAGGGGGATGTAGGAAAAACCTGGGAGGTGTTTTATGTGGAGAAGTCCAACTCCGCTTCCTTTTCCTCCGCTGAGTCAGGGTGAGCGAGTCCAGAAGAGGCCACCATGGGAGAGGGCAGCTGGAGAGGCAGGTTTCAGTAACAGCACGTAGATTGGGGGAGTTGCAGAAACCTTTTTAGGCAAACCCCAATCGTCATAAATTGCCTATTCTATTTGTTCAAGAATGTTTTTAGATTTTGCAGGCCTCTTAGTACCTAAAGGGGCATAGGAAGATTAAAAAGCTTTTGGGCATATCGGAGGGGCATGGTCTCAGCTTGGCTGAGTGAAGTTGAGTATCGGCAAAGCTCCAGGATCGCGGCTCCCTTACAGCCTTACCCTGGTGCATTTCTGGCTTTCCCAGGTGCTCCGTGAGTAGTAGCTGCCTGTGCACTCCTCCTCAAATATCCCCGCTGGTATGGAGCAATTCCTGAGGCCGATACAGCCTGCAGCCTCTACAATGGATCTCAGTGCTTCTCTGGCGATGTTTGCTTCACGTGACTGCCTCAGCTTCAGCCAAGCCTCTGCCTCTAACCACCTGGAACCTGCTCTCTCTCTCCCTGTAGCATAGTGAGTACATATGCCACCTATGGATCCTGTGTTTTTGCATCCACTTCAGAGCAAACTTTATGGTCCCTTTTGCAGCATCTGTCCACAAGAGCTGATTGTGAGGCCCTGACGAACAGGGTGGAGACTGCCCTGAGAGGAGAGTTACAGGGACTAAAGCATGAAGTGTCAGCGTTAGACACTAGGGTGTCTGATGTGGAAAGAGCACGGCTCCATGTCCCAATCTATCCAGAGTCTATAGTCCTCACGGACAGATCTTTCTGACAAAGTCATTCAACTCCAGTTGTTATAGGACGATTTAGAAAACCGTAGTAAGGCTGGTTCCAGATAAATATAGTTTTTTCCTACAAATAGCTGAGCGGTTGCAGGTGGATCGCTGAATAGATCTCATACCTAAGCTCCAGTGCAGCTTCCACATCTTTACAAACATCCCCCCCTGTTATCTGTGATGGAGTCCTGCCTGGGTTACGGACAGAAAGGCAAAAAGTCATAAGGCAGCATCCTGGGCCTCTCCTTCAACATGTCTATCTGGTCTCTCTTTACTTTGTCCATGATTAATAAAACTTTGTTATCTAGCACTGAAAACCTATGCATTATGGGAAAAGCCTGCCATACTTGCATTCTTCTGGCTGACCTCACTCTTTATAAGACCCTCATACTATGCTGTATATACTGGCCTTCCTCTGTAAGATCTTCATACCATGATCTACATCTCCATGATCTGCCCTCCCTCTCAATAAGACCCTCCTACTGTGCTTTACATACATGCATTCTGCCTGTGGGTAAAGTGCTCTCTCAGCTCTAATTTGACCCTTTTAAGATTTACAGAAAGCTGCTTTTTCCAGTATAGGGCATTGAGCAGAGACACCAGAGATCACGCTGACCTGTATAGTGTACTGAGCAGAGGGTAATTGCAGGGGTCCCAGAGATTACACCAACCGGTATAGTCCACTGAGCAGAGGGGTGATTGCAGGGACCCCAGAGATCACACCAACCAGTATAGTCCACTGAGCAGAGGGGTGAGTGCATGGACCCCTGAAACCAGAGAGGTAATTGTAGGGGCCCCAGAGATCATGTTGACCAGTATAGTGTACTGAATGGTGGGGTAATTGCAGGGGCCCCAGAAATCATGGAGAAGTACTTGCAGGGACCTCAGAATTCACACTGACGGACAACGGTGACACCATTATCCATTTTGATTGTAATTTTATTCTCCCCAGGGGTCCAGCTCTGACCCACATGGGCACTCCTGGACTGCCCATCCCTCCTTTCAGCTGCTTCCTACCACTTCACAGATCTTGGTTTTCCCCTCATCGATACCTCTGGCAAAACCTCAGTCATCCAGTGGAAAGTCCACCAAATACTTGCCTATTCTGAACTCCTACCCCAAGATCACACCACACCCATCACAGCTGCCTCTGCGGGGACACAAGAGAAGCTGACACGTGGCACCAAAACCAAACAAAGCAGCTTCCGGGAAAGCTGCACTCAGGTGCTGGGGAGAAGGCAAATTCCTCGAATAGTCCAGAGGAGCCTGTGCTCAGTGATGCGGCTCCAGACTGAACTGGGCCTGGCCACCACACAGAATCAGACCAAAGACAGCATGGGCACAGATGGCACTGATCTCCAGGCAGCTCCATTTTCAGATACCTCTAATAAGACTCACTTTTCAGTGCCATCTCAACAGAAGTTTTACACCGTTCTGGGCTGCTGAGCATTACTACAAACACTAAAGAATTGGCCCGGCTTAACCATGCCACCCAGACCCAGCTGGAGAAGCAGATGAGCCTGTACACTAAAGCCATCAGCAGTAATAGCACGGAAGACTGTCAGAAGCTGCAGGAATCATTTAGCCGAGTGTGCTGTTGAAAGAGATCCGTATGTGACTCCGGCCTGTTCTTACAATGGAAGGCTTTGTAATCCTAGCAGTGAGACAGTTTAACCATACAGGTTATGGTGGAAAGGAACTAAAGGAATCGCGAAGCCCTCCAACTATGTGTAGCAGTAATATAGTGAGACATTCCCAAGGCCCTGACCAGTCATTGTGACAGCCATGTAGCTAGTCCAAGCACAGTAGTGAGTAGTCAGCTGTGCCCAGAAGGGAGGGTCCCTTAACTGTACACTTGGGGACTAGATGTAGGTAGGTTAGCCTGTCAGATAGGTCCAGCATCACACTATGAGAGGCCAACCACACTGCTAACATTGGTTCCCCTAATGTATGAAAGCAGAACAGTTTGTGTTGCTCACAAGTAGCCAATTTTTTTTTTTAATTAACCTTAACTGAAAGCATAGGAGATAATCTGATTGGAAGGGTAACACAGGCCCCTTTTAACATGACGTGAGCCTCTGTTTTTGTATCTGCTGAACACAGGAAATGAAAGTGCAAATGTTGCCCATAAGTTTTCAATGAAAAGTGCTGAAAGATGTGTTGGACAGGAAGTGGTTTAACCTTAAACTGCGTAAGGGGTTCTTTACTGTCAGAGCAGTAAGGATGTGGAACTCACTTCCACAGTTGGTGGTTGTGGCGGGAGGGCCCGTGGAACTCAGAATCCCTTGGAAAGTAGGGGATTCCCTCGTTTCAGCTCCCCATACACCCCTTATGTCTAAGTCACCCTGTGCTATCCTGGCACAGGGTGAGTGAGAAAATATATCTTGGACTACTTAAAATGGGACAGTAATATTTGTCCACAATATCTCCCAGGATGTATGTAGAGACTATTATTGGTTTGTTTGATTCTGAACTCAACCTGTCAATTGAGTGAGCTGATCACATTAGCCTCCAGGACTGGCTAGAAGACGAACAGTCTAGTCTGGCTTACCACAGGTTCTAAGGGTATTCCACACATTGTTGTTTGTTCTAATTAACCCTGTGTTGATGTTTATGGTAATGTGTATTGAATAGTCACCTAGTCTGGGTAAATGATTTAGTAAACTAGCTCATGTTAATTAGGTTACAGTTGTATTGTTAGAGGAGGTTCCAACGGCATATAGTCTTGTAATTTTGATTCTAAATAAATATAGTCCATGTTAGCATCTAAGCAAGTGTCGCCTTGTTTTATGCTTGGGAGCAGTTGTAATATCTGATATCTGTATCCAGACTACAAGGAAGTGGTATACTGACGGAAACACTCAAGCGGAGTGTGGGACGTTCCGTGACAGTGGTATTAGCAGGGAGTGTTGTAATTTAAAAAAAATTCTCAGATGTGCATCTTGGCGAATGCCATTTACAGGATATGGGAAATGGTATTGAATGAATGAAAGATTTGTATAGCGCTGCAAATGCGAACTGAATAGCCTCAAGGCGCTTGATCCGTGCTGTTAGTCCTGTTTCGTAGAAGAGAGTTTTTTTTCTGAAAAGTTTTTTTTATTGACAAACACCCACACAAGTTGAACTAGATGGACTGGTGTATTTGTTCAACCTTCCTAACCATGTAACTATGTAGCCATAGACAGACAATACAGCTTCTTGGCATTCTGGAATCGACAACACAGGCGGCACTCCAATCTACTGTGATGGCCATCTTCAACAGATACTTAGATCGCCAGCCGGACACAGTGATTGTCATTGATGGAGTACATCAAACCCTTGGCCCCCAGTCCCCCTTTGCCTGACAGGTCTAGAGATATGCTATGCTGCCTGCACTCCTATACTCCTAAAAGAAGAAATCTTGCAGCAGGCTTGGCTTGTGGGGGTGCTGGAATTTGATGGTGCTGCAGTTCATCTTCTGCATGATTTTTCCAGAAAGACTCTGCTGATGCGCAAGACTCTCAAACCCTTGCTTGAGCAGCTAGGTGAGCTGGGACTAACCTATAAATAGGGACATCCGTTCCACCTGATTGTCAGGAAGGGTAACAATACCTTTCCCTCTACATCACTACTCCAAACTCCCAGACTCTTGCCTTTGCAGAAATGGATCCCACTCCAGTGCTGAACTGGTTCACCATCACGGTCACTTCAGGTCCCAAGCCGGGAACCCCCAGGGGCAGACTGCAACAAGAAAGGACCAGTCGACACTCTGAGGGGGAGGCAACGACAAATTTTCACAGTTGGACATGCAACTCTAGCCTACTGGACTACACCAATTTACTGCGTATGCTTTTCAATGTTATAGCATACTCCTTTTGTTATTTTTGTAATGGATTGTGCTCAGGGGCTTTTCGCGTCACCTAGTGAGTCCTGCCCCCTAACGTTATCTATATGCCAAATATGTGTATATCTAAAAATGTATGTATATGTGCAGGCGTGGGGGGTGGGGTTTTTTTTATTTAGGAGATGGGAGACCATTTTGCCTTCTTACCCAGCCTCTATAGGGCCTCATGGGTTGGCGACTTGCTCGCAAACCCTCAAAAATCCATTGTTTTACATTATGAGGCATCGGGTACGGAACTCCTCTCATCTCTTTGGAGACATAAGATGACCACGCATCAGCCCACTACAGTGCGTATGGGTTATGTTGTTGAATGTTCTTTTTTTTCAGTTTTCGGTCTAATTTTGGATGCCTAGCAGCAACTTCCTGATGGCAGCCCTTCCCATTGGGAGGTATGCTGCGTAGCATATGTGGGCTGGGCTCTGCACCCCTGATGCCCTCCCCCTGTAGTGTTATCCCTGTGGTGGGGCGCCTCTTGGGGGGGGGGGTATGGCCTGTGCCTCCTCTGGTGTGTGCATGTCCCGGTGTAGATATATACATACTCTCTGGATAGCGCAGTTGGGGTCAGGGTAATGCTCAATTGGCATAAACTAGCTTTTATGGCATTGTCCGATGCTACTTGGTCGACTGCCTTTATTTGTACTATACCTAGTTTTGTTAAGACTTGACTCGGGTACGTTCATGTAGGGGCTACTATTTATCATCACCCCCCCCTGCCTTTACCCTTCCGCATCCTCATCCCCCTCATTTTGCAGCTCCTTAATGTTTTGCTCAGACCATCTGTGAACTACTTACTTACAGCGGTTTCTGTTATGTTTTTTGTTTGCTTTGTTTTGATTGTGATATACTGCAGGCATTTATCTTACTCAGGCATATCCCTAATTGCACCCCTCTTGGAACGCCTTGACTGGATCTCAGGCGTTCTACATCTTACAGTTTCCAATTCCAAAATATCAGGCAACAGCCATAGCACTGTAATAAATCTAGGATTGTTAATGTATAATTGGGATAGCAGCCTTCCAGGTGTTCCTATCTGCAGGGGCCTCTCTGCTCATCTGTGTACTGCCACCTTCTCACCCCAGCCTGTATAGAAGAGATGCACTGCCTGACATGAAAAATGGCAGGTTAGAGCAGGGGCAGCAATAACAAATCCCCTTCACTTGTGTCTGTTGTAGCTTTATTAAAGCTTCCCTCCTTACATTGGTGTCAAGGACAGCAATAATAAACGCTTTCTTCATTTGGTTCAGCAATAATAACCCCCTTTCATTGGTGTCAGTGGGTAGAGCGATAGCACACCCTCTTCACCGATGACAGTGGGTGCAGTGGTTACTTGAATACACATTTTTTCAACATCAGGCTAAAACTATATTATGACAGTCAGGCAAGGGATCACCTAGCCACACAGGTGGTACCAAGCGCGTTCCAGGACTCAGCATCTCACTGATTTACAGTTGTGCCACACAACCCTGGTAGAAGAAGAGGGGACCGGACTTCTTTTTATGCTGCAGTTACATTATAATTGCATACCCCCCCCCCCCCCCCCCCATTAAAACAATCACATTTTGTTGCTTTGCAGACTGAAATGAAGACAGTTTGTTTTATCCAGCTGTATTTACCCAGTGCAACTTATAACATCAAAGTGAGAGATATAAAATCAATCCCTGAGTTGAAAAAAGGATCACCCCCTTGTGTCAGTATTTTGTTGAACCACCTTTTGCTTTAATTACAGCCCCTAGTCTATTGCGATGTGTCTCTACTAACTTTGCACATCTAGGCTTTGCAGAGCTGCTCAAATTCAGTTAAATTTGATGGTGACCGTTTGTGGACTGCAGTCTTCAAGTCATTCCATGGATTTTCAATTGGGTTTAAGTCTGGGTTCTGACTAGGCCATGCAAGGACATTCGCCTTTTTCTTGCTTGGGTCATTGTCATGTTGGAAGGTTAACCTTCTTCCCATTGACAACTTTCTGGTAGAGGGCAGCAGATTTTCCTCATGAATTTGACAGTACTTTGCCCCATCCATTTTTCTTCTATCCTGACAAGTGCTCCAGTCCCTGCTGCAGAGAAACATCCCACATGAACATGATATTACCACCTCCATGCTTTACTGTAGGAATGGGGTTATTTGGATGGTGAGCTGTATTGTATTTCCACCAAACATATTGTTTGGTGTTGAGGCCAAAGAATTCAATTTTAGTCTCATCTGACCAGAGCAACCTTTTCCATGTGGCCTAAGAATCTTCAAGGTGCGTTTTGGCAAAGCTCAAACGTGCATGTGGCCTCTCTTAAGGAGTGGCTTTTCTCTTGCAACCTTCCCATACAAGCCACATTTGTGGAGAATTTGTGATATTGTTGTCACATGCACACAATGATCACTCTTTGTCATAAATTCCTGCAACTGCTTCAGAGTTGCTGTAGGCCCTCTTGGTAGCCTGACTAGTTTCCCCCTGGCTCTTTCATCCAGTTTGGAGCGATGTCCTGATCCAGGGAGGGTCTGTGTTATACCTTCACCTTCTTAATAATAGACTTCACTGTGCTTCTAGGCAATGATAAAGCCTTTGACATTTTTTTGTATCCATCTCCTGACTTGTGCCTGTCCACAACTATCCCGGAGATCTTTGGACAGTGCCTTGCCAGCCATAGTTGATAGTTTGCTTCAGTTGCACTACCAGGGACTAAAATGCTCCAGGAAAGTGCTTTTCAAGCTGAGCTAATCAAAATAACCACAGCTGATCACAGTTAAAAGTCAAATTGCTTTGCGTGCGATTGAGAAGGTGATTAGCTAAACCTGATTGCATTTACACGTCATATACTTTATCCAAATCAGTGATTTTGTTTTTGTTTTTTTTCTGACATGTTGGCATTATCCCTTTCGCTTGGATGTTATAAGTTGCACTAAATACAGCTGGATAAAAAAAAAAAAAAAAAAAACTGTGTCTGTCTTCATTTCAGGCTGAAAAGCAACAAAATTAGATTATTTCTATTTTTTTCTATATCCACTGTGTCTACACCCCATCCCCACTCTGACTGGTTAGTGAATAGATCAGCAGCAGACCAGAGTTTCTGGTCACTCTGCTGCCTTCCGATCACTCTGCTGCCTTCTCTTAGCATGTTACTTGTGCTGAATTTGAACCATCTCTATGTAAATGTAAAGATACAATATGTGCCAGTTGGCCAGCAGGTTCCTATGTTTGACTTAATGAGATGCATGACATGTATTGCTTTTTCATGGTCTGTATTTTCCTTTTTTCTTTTGTTATGAACACAGAGCTGCATTAATGTGTGTATTTTTAATGCATGGAGCTTTAAAAATGTAGATGCAATACCTTTCTCAGTCAATGACCTAGTTGAGGTATGCAGATCAGGACATCTGATTCTACTTTGACTTTCCTAGTTCACATTTTTTGGGCTGGGTCAGTATTGCAGCCACTGACTAACAGTAGGTCACTTATTACATGGAAGTTGCACTCTGGTGGGTTTACCTATTTTTGCCTGGACTTCTGTTATATCAAGCTCATGTCTAGTGTTGATCCTCCTATAAGCGATGCATCTAGAGACAGTGCCATTAGTTCTGAAAGATGAACCACAAGTGGCACTGTGTTTCTATCAAGTTATCAAAATCATTCATGTTGTTGAGCTTTTTTTTTTTGCAGTGCCTTTTGAATTAAGAAGTGTTATAGACAGATGCAATCATTTGTGTGATAATCAATCACAAAACTAAGAACTGCCACACCTTTTTACAACCAAAAACAAAACAATGAAAAATCCTGTTTTTACTTAGTTTTATTTTGCACATTTTACTTTTTTTCATTTCACAGAAAGTTTAGCTGCATATTTTCTCAGTTTGCATCCACGCAAATTTAAACTCCGCCAACCAGTGATTTTATCTGACGGCTTTTAGTTTCTTTTTTTTTTTTAATATTTTTTTTTTTTGTAATTGCAGTTTTTTTTTCGTATTTTTCAATTTTTTTTTTTATTTTAAAATGAGTCCATCAAGGAAAGCTCTAAACCCGTCGACACCACCTCCCAATTCCCGATCCTTCCCATAACAAAATGCATATTTGATGCTTGGGCATTGCCGTTAGAACCCCTTCACCCCCGAGGTCTAGACTTAGACAATGTGGCACTGTAGGGGGATTGGGATGTTGGGACACATCTGGCACCACCTGTTCACTGAGTGCCTTATTGCTGTGGGTTAGACCTTTTAGACAAACCTTTTACACAGCTCTTATAGAACATTTGCCCCCGCTCAGAAGTGAAGGGGTTGAGTTTTCACACTCTTTCTTCCCAGTTTTGTTATATCATCTTCAGCACGCTACACACAGGGACGCTGTCCTCAAACTCGCCTGCCAGCCGTTTCTTTCACTCTGCGTCCCCCCTTTTGGCATCACACGCTTGGGGGTTATAGAAGCCAATCCACAATGGTTCTCGGTTCTGGAGGTGCTGTCTGAGTGAGCTGGTAACCTGTCTTCACTGTAGAGTAAAAGATGTGTGTAGAACAAACCGTTCATTAGTAATAAGTCCTCCACTGACCTACCACTATGTCATAATCTAATAATCTACAGTTCATGAAAACTCTGTTAACTTATGGGGGGGGGGACACACTGATTTGCCATTCTTGGCACATCACACTTTTTTTTCACAAGTGAAACTTCACTTAGTTGTATTCATCAAGTCAGCGCTGTAACGCAGTGAATTTTTGCAGCTGCAAAAACATACTGCATGCCATACTTTTTTTCTGACGCACCGCTGTGACAAAGTAGTGTGAACTTACACCAGAAGGAAACAAGCCAAACTGTCTTGTCTTTGTGATTTGACAACTGACTTTATTCACTCACACAAAGACTTTCTCAAAAGGTCTTCTTTATCTGTAACTGAGCCATCAAATGTTTTTAAAATCTTTTTTTCTGTCTTTTTTTCCCCAGTGCTTGCCTGAATGTGACAGGTGGCTATGGGGGCAATACAAGAGTTTTGGTTGGTTGAAACAAACACATACAGTACATGTTTACTGTAAGTACTGGTTGTCAATGTATACCACTTCTCTTTTGTACTCTGTGACTAAATATGGCTCCCACTGCCCTCAATATCTCTTGTGAGATCAGGAATAGGATAGCAGGTACAGGCAGTTGTACAGTAGGGATCGACCAATATAGTTTTTTCAGTGCTGATACGATACCGATATTTTGGCCACCTCTCAGGCCAATAGCCGATATTAAGTGCCGATATTCTGCACATTTAAAATTTTTATTTTTACACTTTTTTTTTTATCACCGTTATTGCTGTCACAAGGAATGTAAATATCCCTTATGACAGTAATAGGCAATGACGTACTCTTTATGGAGGGATTGGGTGGTATTCAAAACGTCAAGATAGGCGTTTTTGAATACTTTCTTTTTTTTTCTTTTTTAAACTGGCGCCTTTAAGATGCCAGTAATCCAGGAAGCGATGTAATGACATCGCGTCCGGGTTAAGATCTGAGATCCGAACGAAGCATAGGGTTTGTTCGGGTCTTCGGCTCACCGGCGGGCGTGCCGGCTGGTTGCTCGGGCCTCCTGGTGGGAATGGAGAACCCGGGCGAGCGTTGAAAGAACGGTGGGGGGGGGGGGGGGTGTCCCCTCCTGCAGCTTGTAATAACAGCCGAGTGGCTGCTGAGCCGCATTGGTTGTTATTACAATGAAGTCAACCGCCGCTGTAAAGAACGGTAGGTACCGGGGTGATGCCTGCAGGCTTCTCTCTGGCAAAAGCCCTTCAAGCAATATTGGTAATATCAGTCTAGTTTGCAACCGATGCCGTTTTTTTTTTCTGAAAATGCTGATATTGGCCTGCAATATATCAGCTTTACCGATAATCGGTCGATCCCTATTGTACAGCACTGGAGTGCTAAGAGGAAACAGGAGTAATTTTTACAAAAATGGAGCCGCTCTAAAATACAGTCAAAAATACATGGCCATGCACTGCTCCACTACAAAAATCAAGGGCTGTTATAGTAGAGTTTCATAGATTCTGTGACACCCACCCAGACCTCTTAGGCAGAAATATAGTACAGAACACTACTTACCAAAGAGGACAGGCAAGGTGGTTTAGGAGCGCAGCTATCGGAATAACCTGGTGAAATCTCTGAGAGCCCAACACACTTGCTTACATTCCTCAGCACTGTAAAACACAAATAGGGATATTACCATTATTTCACTAGTTTTTTTGTACATGTTTATATATGAACATTTTTAAATACAATCAGCTAAACTAACATGATTGTACTCTGTATCTTATGGCCCCCATAAATATTTCAAAGTTCAGTCAATTCCTGTTGAATCATTCAATGTTCAAGACATGGGTCCCAACACAAGCACCACCCAGCTTGACAAAAGTTAATAAAAACTAGAAAAGGTACAATTTCTGCGGAAATTGTGAAAAGTGTTCTTGCCTCTACAATTGGAGTGGGCGGAGTAATTGGGTGGAGTGGCTTGAGTAACTGTGAAAAGTGTTAAAAAGCTTAATATTTTAAAAAGTATAAATAGTAGTAAAAAAGTTGAAGTCTCATCATTAGCTGAAAGAGCTAAACATTTTTTTCAAAAATTATGATTTTTTTTTTCAAAAATTATGATTTTTTTCCCCAAAAATTATGATTTTTTTTTCAAAAATTATGATTTTTTTTTCAAAAATTATGAATTTTTTTTCACAAATTATGAATTTTTTTATTTTCAAAAATAATTTTTTTTTTCAAAAATATTTTTTTTTTTCAAAAATATTTTTTTAAAAAAATTTTTTATTTTTTTCAAAAATTATTAATTTTTTTTTCAAAAATTATTTTTTTTTCAAAAATATTTTTTTTTTTTACATGGGGTGGTCATAATGTTTTGGCTGATCATGGGGTTGTCAGCTTTTGTCACCTCCCACTCTAGTTTTGAACATTTCGCCATTCATTCCTATGGGACCAATTTCGCCGCAAAAACGACATTTCGTGGACCATTCGGCGAAACGTTCCACAAAGTAATAACACACCAATCGGGAACAATCCGCTCGTTTCGGTATATTACTTGTCTCTGTAGTGTAAGAACTGTGGGAGGAGTCTACAAGCATTATCAAGTCTAGCAGATGAAGTCACATGCATTTGGGGTGTCTCAGCATCTTGTGTTTACAACCACTGTTTCCTAGCAACGCTCATGCCCTGTTTATGCTTCCCAAATACTACTTCATCAAAACTGCCCCATCAGAATTGCCCTATCAAAACTGCCCCATCATATTCCTCTATTATAAATCAGTACATGGTGTGTCTGTCCCCTCCCCCGGGCTCTGTAATCAGAGCTGAGATGCTCCAGCCACCTCCCCGCTGTGTATAACAGAAGCTTTGGTAACCATGGCAACAAAACAAACACTAACAGTACACTCTGATTAATGGCTAAAATTTCCTGAAATGACCTCTAAACAAATGGCCGTATTTTAAAAACTATACATCCTACAGCGAAGATCTTTATATTGTGAGAATCACAAGACCCAGACCTAGATTTTGATACATAGTATGTCTCTGAAATATTAAAATTGAAGGCACGGTCGCAGTTTAGAAATTGCCCTTCAAATTTGACGGGGCTAGAGTGTAGTTTCAATGAATGTCAATGGACGGTGTGAGTTGCAAACAAATGGTCATATTGTGAAAACTATCAGGACTATGGCTTAGCCGTGGACATGTTTAGTGGCAGCAGGGATAGCTGAATGTTTTGATATAAGATTTGTGTAGGTGGGCTTGAAAATGAGGGAGTGGCGGCAGTTTAGAAATCATGTTCTGATTTTTCAGCTTTTGTCCCCTCCCTAGGGCTCTGTAATCAGAGCTGAGATGCTCCAGCCACCTCCCCCCCTGTGTATAACAGAAGCTTTGGTAACCATGGCAACAAAACATACACAGTACACTCTGATTAATGGCTAAAATTTCCTGAAATGACCTCTAAACAAAAAGCTTTTTCTCAAAAACTGTAAAAGATATCAAACTGAAAAGATATAGCCAGATAGCTGAATATTTTGTGAACATTTTAAAGTTTGTTTGGCGTCTCTAGGTGAAAGTATGAAGGAGCTGAAACTTTGGGGAGCGGAAGAAGATTTTAAGTTTCTCAAGCATGCTCCCATTGACTTCAATGTTAAATAAAAGTGATAAAAAGCTTAATATTTTAAAAAGTATAAATGATAGAAAAAAAGTTGAAAAAGAGCACACCTCAGCTAAAAGAGACGAACATTTTGATAGTTCAATGGTTTTAATAGCTGAAAGTATGCAGAAGTTACGCATTACCGAAAAACGTACGGAATAAAATTAAAATTATTAAAAATAATAAATAAAATCGAATAACAATAGTGGGACTGCTAAAGCATTCCCACTAATTAAGTTTAAAAATAAATAAAATCGAATAACAATAGTGGGACTGCTAAAGCATTCCCACTAAATATATATGTGAGATAACAGTAAGTGGTCTTGCTATGCAAGAACACTTAAAAATTCACCAAGCTGGGTGGAAAATTATAGGCTAAACTGTGCCAGCAACTCATCAGATGCAGTCACTGTTTGGCAGCCATGGATACCACAACTGCCTGAATACAATAGTCGGCACTGCAGATTCCTTCATCCACACAGTTAGCAGGAATAGAGAAACCAACTGATTTTCCCTCATTCAGCCCACTGGCTGAATAGGAGATAAGTGAGCCATGTATGGCAGACTTTACAGAGATCAGCTGCACTATTACTAATGTCAGAAAGACAACAGCACATTAAAATGAGCTGGCTTTACCTTGTTACTTGTTTGTGGAAATCTGTTAACTGCTTATGTGTTACTGTAATTGCTCCTCCCGATGTCTCCTTTGGTAAACCCTTCAATGCTGTTTCCAGCCATCTACAAAACATCTGAAAAGGGATAAGGAGAAATTGTTACAAATTTACAGAAAATCAGAATGTAAAAATCTGCCATGGCAAAAACTACTCAAAGATGTTAACATAACATTAGTGGTCCTTAAACTGAAAATATATGGTGGGGGGGGGGGGGGGGGGTGCACTTTCACAATAATAGGCAAGTGTGCACATGCAATTTTTTGACTCACTTACCTCTTTGTGCGCTCTCCTCCAGCGCTGACTGCTCAAAGCTGCCCTCAACGCTTCATTCAAAACCCTCACTGCTTCTTTCACCTCTTGCAAAACTTTTGGCCACTCAACAGCCAATGATGTTCTAACTGCTATGTGCACAAAAGTTTCATTGTCTATGCACCCCGCTATATTGTCAGCATACCAGGAGTGAGCTTCGCACACGCTGTGTATTGTACATGCCAGAAGAAACACTGCTAGGAACATTCCCTTTCCCAGTGACAGAGCCTCTAATTGCATGGTTAGCAGAGGATTTTTTATACTTCGTACCTAAACATTGTTGTGTTTGAATGTGGCACACAGCTGTCAAAGGTGGAGGACATATACATTAGACTGCAAACCTACTATGGCAAAATTTAAAAATATTATACACTGAATCTAGGATTTCCTTACCGGCCTGTCAAATATCATCATTTCCCACACAACTTCAGCCACATCAGGCAATGTATAGGGTGGGAGACAGAAACAACAAGCATGGAGAATCTGGCTGACCAGCTGTTGCCCAAACTGATTCATTACTTGCTGAATCAGATCCTTCCGTACTTCAAAGTTCTCCTCATGCTGTGTTAATAAAAAAAAAAAAAAAAAGATTAGCTACAAGTATATAGACCATAACACAAATTTGTGTCTTAAGCAATTCTTTCAAACATACAGTATTAACACAAAAAACATGTAGTAGTAGTTTGCACACTTGAAGTCTTACATCATTGGATATCCCAGTGTGTATAAGATCACGCAGAAACTTCATGACACTACAGTTGGCATCTCGGTGGTCTAATGTAGTGGAAGCAATTGCCCACTGCAAGACATGCACTAGCACCTGACTTCTCAGAAGGACAATGGGACATCGCTGTACGAACCTGAGAAAGAAAATAGAAAATCAGCCATTGTGCACACTTAAATAAGCACAAATTTACCAGGTTATTAATATTACTAATAAACTACAGACTGCATGCTGTTGATCCAGGAGTATCGAATGGTCAGGGGATCATGAAGGAATATTCCCTATTAGAGCGAATTGGATCATGCACTAACTTGTTTGGTCTTCCTCTGCATCAGGTTTTAGGGTATGAAATATACAGGCTTTGTGTTTTAGCATGTGTTTTCTTTCAACATGACTATGCATAGTATGCAGAGGGGAATACATAGGCTGCCACTGCAGGCCTTGGTGTCTTGGGCATCTTTCACACAGGTGGAGTACGCCAGCGGGTCCGCCCACTCAGCAGGGGATCTCTACGCTGAGCCTGTGGATGACAGGTCTGTGCCTGCTCTGTGGATTCAGAGCGGACACAGCCTCAATGGGCTGTCGGATGGAACCGGACTGCTTGTCCATTTCCATCCGAATGCCATCCGATCAAATCAACCATCTATCTGTTTATATTGGACAGGATGGGATGTTGGCAAGTGTCAACAGATCCATATAGAGAACAATGGATGGTCTGATCGGGTTCGACAGGCGGAAAAGGGCCTTACTGATCCAGTGGTATAGTCTGAGTCAGTAATCTATAACAAAATATGCACATGGAAGTTGAATTCTTTGGCTGGGGTCTTGTTTCCAGTCAGTGACTGGAAGCTGGAGGCAGTCAGGCAACTGGAATTTACAAAAACAGTTCAGCCATGGCAGCCAGTGTATTTTTCTTTGTACAGGTTTTCTTTTATGCCAGTGTTCAAGCAAGCAGTGAATATAAAAATAAAGATATGAGGTCTTTAGCACTCATAACATGCAGAGATAATGGGTCTTAATATAACTTAATTATAGTAGATGCAAGGGGTATATTCTTGACTCATTGGGTTGTGCTGCAACCTTCAGAGAAATGGACACAGAGAAAAAAGGCAGGCTTCTCGACCCAGGCATAAACTTTCCCATCACACCTAAGCCTCATTTTGGAGCAAGCAATGAGAAACACTGAGGGGAGAGATTTTTTTTCTGTGATGTACTCCGAGAAAAGCATTTTACAGGTAAACCAAGAGAGGAATTTTGATTTTTCAATTCTATATCTTGGAGTACAGTACAGGACACAAGCAAAGTAATCAGACCCTACTAAAATCTTCAGGTAACTGGAAACTGGCAAAGCTTTTAAGGGACATGTCCACTGGGCACCTCCCCCGCAAAAGGATTGTTGGCCTAAATATTAAGGTCCTCCCAATATCCCATATGTATGTTGGTATAGCTGGGGGCAAAGCTTCATATTTGGGTCAACAATCCTTTTGCTGAGCATATCATCCTTTATTGATGATATATTGATATCATCCTTATTTAGCAAGGCTCTGGAATCAAGATTCAGGACTTTATCTCATATTGCTTTGACCATGCACGTCTGAGGGGACCACCGTCCACTGAGTGCTGTCTACGGGAGTAAGGAAGCCGAGCAGGAGCGGAGATGCCAGGCAGCCTGTGCAACTTCACCTGCCAGTCAGGTGCGCAGCGGTCTGGACGCTGTGGCTGCTCATCCATCCACCCACTTCTGCATTCCCTTCGAATGGAATAAACTTTTTTTCCTTCATCTTGTCCTCCGCTGGTTCCTCCCTCACAATAAAAAGGGAGGAGGAGAAGGGGAACGCATTCATTTGTGACCAAGATGGTCCAAACTGGCAAGTATTCTGAAAGCTGCTGCTGAAACTGATGAGAGTTCCTCCCTTGTCACAAGGAACTGGTAGAAAAAGTGCTCTGGAGGTAGCTCAACACGGCAGGTGGAAGGAGTCAGATTCGCATGTAAAAAGAACTGACCCCCAAGCCATACTTTCTACAGTGGGGCTTCATCCAGGTTCCTACCGACCTGAAGAAAAGTATTGTAGGACCCCACACTCCCCCAACTCTCTGTCGTTGGGAAGACATTGGTTTGCTGATGTGTATCTAAGGACCCTTGCTGGGAACACTGGTCCTGGTCAGCTGAGAGAGCACCGAGCTGCAAAGCACCAGTGCACTAATACCCCAGGGGATTTAAAAGAAAAAGGTACCCCGGGGGATTTTCTATGACTATATGAAAGAAAAAACAAACACTCTGTGTCCCCTGCCCCGTAATGTACAAAAAGTAGTAAAGAAAATTGGACATGTCTAATTTTAACCAACGCACTGCAACCAGCGCACAAATGTGAATGGGCTCACTGGATTCAATGTAATTTTAGGACACATGTATTTTTGTGTGTTCCAAAATGCACAAAAATGCAAAGATGTGAACCGGGCCTTAGGGGATTTCCACCCAACATAGAGGCAATTAACAATCCAGGCTGCGGGGCTTATGCAAATCCCCATCTTCACCTATCACAGTCGGCATGCCCAAGGTGCTTTCAGAGACTCAACTTCCCCTTCAGGGGATCACTGTCCTGGACCTGTAAAGCATCCTGCCAGCATTCATCGGATACCAGGTAACCCACATAGTGATGCCCAAAGGATCCAGAGTTGACTGGCAACATTAAAGATCATCTCTGCTCTTCCCCAGCAGGGTTCAGATACCATATTTCTGGGCTTATGGCTGTAAGCAACTGATCGGTTAAAGCTCTTCCTTTCCCCATCAGGCTAATGCCTACAAAAGGAAATTCTGCAGAGAGACTATGCAAATTCATCCACCATCTAAGGATGCTAGCAAAAATCTGAGGGTAATCTGTGATGGGAAGGGTTATTGGGTAGTGAAGCCTTTCTTTTCCACTTTATATTCACCAGATGGTAGCAGCATAGCACAAGTCATGTATATAAAGATGCGCTGTATCCTGTGATGTACGATTAAGAAACAGAGGTCATTTGCAGCAAGGTAACTAAAATAGGCAGCCGTATCCAAATAAGAATGGCGGAGGAGTGATAGCAGTGCACATGTGGAAAACCTATTTACCTGGTAAAGAGCCTGAATAGGTCATCAACAGTGTCTGGGTGATTACGAAGTCCATTTTGCTGCTCCAGGAGTTGAAATGTAGGAATACAAAGAGCCTGAGCAAGCAAAAAAAGAAAAATTAATGTAAAAACTAGGCCTACATAGGTTACATAATTTAAAAAATTGGTATTTTTAAGGGGAGTCTAAAACAGCTGAGGTATTTTGGGTACTGTGAGCATATAAACCTTGAGTGTATCATACCATCTCAACAATAAATGATTGGGTAGAGACTCATTACACAAATAGAAAGAGCTGTGCAAGTTGGGAAAGTGGCCATAATACGAGATTTTAACCACCTTAAAATTGACTGGAGTAACTTGCAACAAGATCTTATGGGACAAGTAAATGTCTAGCCTCAGCTTGAACCTATGTTCTTCTGAATCAGCTAATCTTAAACAAGCTATAGATTAAAACAAATATTCATATTAAAAGGAAAACCTTGGTATCAGCCGCTCTAACATCATTTAAGGTGCATCTATGATCAAAATGAAACATTGTATATTTCCACACTGCATTTTATTTATTTCTAGCCTACGCCTATTAATCTGAACAATTTTGAAGTTTGTAAACATCTCCACATATTTACTAACTTTGAATTTTATGACACTTATTTACCATAAACTGTTGGTGCTATATAAATCCTGTATAATAATAATAATAATAATAACCTGTTTAAAGGCAGTGCTAGGTCACATTTCACAGAGCCTGCCTTCTGAACTACAGAGGTGCTGAGGAGTTTCAGGAGGCAGATTCAGTAGAGCATGGGTGCTCAACCTGTGGCCCTCCAGCTGTTGCAGGAAATACAAGTCCCATCATGCCTCTGCCTTTGGGAGTCATGCTTGTAATTCACAGAAGCTTGCAATGTCTCTTGGGACTTGTAGTTCTGCAAAAACTGGAGGGCCACAGGTTGAGCACTCATGCAGTAGAGGATCACAGCTTGTATGCATCAAGGTACCATGGGATATGTAGTCCTTAGAACTTAAGTGTAAATACACATTCTCATACATACACACTCATGTAAGCTTATATTGGATTGTCAAAAATAACTATTGTTTGTATTGTTATTACAATGCTGATGTTACAAAAAGAAAGGGCATGCTGTGACTGTAGATTTTCTTTACTCTAATAGTAAAGTTGTGTTGTAAAAAAAGAAAACAAAAGAAAAACATGCTGGAAAGTCTCAAACATGTCATTTAAGAAAATATTTCACAATGCTGAGCGTTGCTGTCCAACACAGACTTGGAGGAAATATATTTAGGCAAAAGACCTGGAACATAAATCAGAGCAATTCAAACTGTTCTTCGGAAAGAAATGAACCACTTGTCCTCCGCCCCCAGTAGTTGCACTGGTACCCTGCGGCCTTTCCTCCAGGTTTGAGGAGTGCATGTGCGTGACACAGCACGAGTTTAGCAGATGACTTCAGCCATAGATTTTGGCTGAAGTCAGCTGATCGGCTGTGGCCAATCACACACGCAGAAGTCTGTGTAGTTTCGTCTCCCTGCAAAGTTGATTTGTCCCTGTAACGGATAAATCAGCACGCAAGCTTGCTCTTTTGAAAAACAAGATTTAATGGCCAGATCACCAGGTGAAAATAGAAGAAAGAAAGCCTAAAGTAAACTAATGCAGCCATCACATCTGACTGAAGATGGAAGGTTGAGGAGAACCATGTTAGAGAGCTGCCAAATCGGAGGGGCGATCTCAAGTAGCTGTGCAGAGAAGAGTCTTGATTGAAAAGGGGAAAATATCAAGAAGAAACGAGCTATAAAAATAATAGGGTTTTTAAAACAGCTTACCTGTAAAATCCTTTTCTTGGAGTACATCATATGACACAGAGCCTCAAGTAATTACTTGGTGGGTTATGGGCCTACCTTCAGGTGTTGACACTGGTATAACCAATACAGGAAGTTGACTCCCCTATATAACCCCTCCTCCTTCCAGGAGTCCTCAGTTTTTGTAGCCAAGCAATATAAGCAATATACTCTTACCCCATAAAACAGAGGGGCGGGAGCTCTGTGTCCTATGATGTACTCCAAGAAAAGGATTTTACAGGTAAGCCGTTTTAAAAATCCTATTTTCTTTATCGTACATCATAGGACACAGAGCCTCAAGTAATTACTTGGTGGGATGTCCCATAGCAATGCTACTTGAGGGGAGGGAGACACAACCCGTAGGGTACCCCCAGACCTTGAGGAATTATACTGCTGCCTGCAGCACACTGCGCCCGAAGGCGATATCCTCATTCTATCTTACATATACTTGATAACATTTTGTAAATGTATGCACTGAAGACCAAGTCACGGCCTTGCAGATCTGAGACATGGAGGCCTGGTGACGCACTGCCCAAGAAGCACCAACTGCTCTGGCAGAGTGCGCCTTAAATTGAAAAGGGGTAATCTTTCCCTTTAAATCATAAGTTTGAATTATAACCTGCCGAATCCACTTAGCCACAGTGGATTTTGACGCTGCCTGTCCTTTTTTAGGACCCTCTGGCGGAATAAATAAGACATTAGTCTTACGAATCTGAGCAGTTTTCTTTAAATAGATCTTCACTGCTCTCACCACATTAAGACAATGTAGTGACTTTCTTCTTTGGAACATGGTTTTGGAAAAAACGATGTCAGGACAATATCTTCATTCAAATGAAAGCCTGAAACCACTTTTGGCAAAAAGCCTGGACGAGGGCGTAACACCACTCTGTCCTCATGAAGAACCAACATGGTTTTGGAAAAAACGGCAGGACAATATCTTGTTCAGGTGGAAACCTGAGACCACTTTTGGTAAAAAACCTGGGACGAGGGCCCAACACCACTCTGTCCTCATGAATAACCAAATATGGCTCTTTACAGGAAAGAGCAGCCAATTCTAAAACCCTCCTTGCTGAGGATATAGCAACCAAAAATATCAGCTTCCTAGTCAGAAGAACCATGTTGTAATGGTTCGAATGGCGGTTTTTGTAACACTGACAAAACTAAATTCAAGTCCCAAGGGCTTAAGGGTGATTTAACTGGCGGATTAATCCGCATCACTCCTCGCATGAAACCCCGGACTAAAGAATGCGTAGCAAGTGGTCTTTGAAATAAAATTGATAAGGCTGAGACTTGGCCCTTAATAGTACTCAGGGCCAACTTCATCTCTACGCCTACTTGTAGAAAGGCAAGAATTCTGCCTATAATATATATCTCCGAGGGTGCCAACCCTTGGATTCACACCAGGAAACATAAGCTTTCCGGACTCTATAATATATAGCTCTAGAAACTGGCTTACTAGCATTAAAGTACAAATAACTGCCCTGGAAAGCCCACGTTTCTTCAGAATGTGGGTCTCAATAGCCAGGCCATTAAATTTAGCATTCATAAAGTAGAATGGAATATCGGCCCCTGTGAGAGCAGGTCTGGCCTTTGTGGAAGGGACCACAGATCCCCCCACTGCCATCTTTACGACTTCTGCATACCATGACCTTCTGGGCCATGCTGGTGCTGCCAGAATTACCAGTTTTCTTTCCAGCTTGATCCTGCAAAGAAGTCGAGGCAGCAACTGAATAGGGGGAAATGCATAGATCAGTAAAAGCTGATCCCACAGTATCACCAACGCATCTGTCCTGCATGCGAATGGATCCCTTGTTGTGGACACAAAGTTGACTAACTTTGTTGCACTGGATGCTAGAAGATCTACATCCTGAGTCCCCCATCCTTGACAAACAGCCCGAAACATGTCGGGGTGAATAGACGATTCCCCTGGGAATAATCTGCTGGCGGCACAAGTAGTGCGCGTGCCAATTCTCCATTCCCGGAATGAAAACTGCCGATGGGCACGGAATATTTTTCTGCCCAAGTTAGAATATGGTTCACTTCTCTCTGCACTGAGAGATTCTTGGTGCCCTTTTTGGTGATTGATATAGGCCACAGCCGTGGCATTGATGGATTGGAACAATCCCTTAACCTGGAAGTCCAGGCTTTTAGAGCCAGACGCACTGTCCGAATCTCTAGGATGTTGATGGGCAAGGCTCTTTCGGTTCTTGAACACTTGGACAGTTGTCTTCTCTGTCATTACCACTTTCCAGAAAAGTGATTTGAAGTACTTATCCTTTAGGACATTCTTTAGTAACCACCGATGGAGGCTTTGGGACACCCTTGGGGACCAGTCGCATTGGCAAGTCCAAAGCTTGGATCGTTTTGTTCCAAGAAAATAGAATACTGTTTTGCAACAGTCTCAAATGGAACTGGGCAACGGGAACTGCTTCGAATGAAGCCACCATCCTTTCTAACAACCTCATGCAAAGGTGAATGGAGGGACCTCCTTTTGACCTGACCATCCGCACCAACTCTTTTATAGAGTGGTGTTTTTCTTTTTTTTTTCTCTGGGCAAGAAGACCCTTTTTCTGGGCTGTATCTATGATCAGACCCAAAATACTGTAGCCCTCTTTTAGCAATTTTAACGGAGACTTTACTAGGTTGAGAATGCAACCCAGACCTTTCCAGGTAACTGGTTGTAATGCGTACACCTTACTCCGAACAGCGATTGGTCTATTAGCAATAGATCGTCTAGGTATGCCAAGACTGTTTAAACCCTGTGCCTTTGACCTGGCTACAGGTGGGGCTAGCACCCTTGTGAACACTTGAGGTGCTGTAGTTAGCCCAAAGAGCAAGGCTATAAACTGAAATGCTGCTGTTCTACTTCGAACCGCAGAAACCTTTGGTGAGCGGGAACTATATGGACATGCAGATATGCATCCCTGATGCCGATAGGCGACAGAAGTTTTCCTCCTTGCAGGATAGAAACTCCTGACTTGATCGACTCCATAGAAAGGAGCGGATCTTCAGGAACCGATTTAGATTCTTTTAGATCTAGAATGGATCTGTTGAATTTCTGTGTGGCTCTGTACAGGAAACGCATGAAAAAGGCAGTGAAGGTTCCAATGAACCTAAGAAAAAACAGATCAGCTGACTCTACTGGAGGTAGCTTGAAAGAGGCACAAATCATCTCTGTAAGCGGTTTGTACCAGCAATTTCTCAGATTGGGAGGCTGAAAAAAAGTTCAACTCTAGCTGTCTCCTCTGCAGAGGAGTACTCTGTTTGCCTTTGTTCCTGATAACCTGAGGGTAATCCTTCATCCTCTACCCACTGTTCCCTTGATAAGGGATCTCAGGTGGGGGAGGGGGGTCTAACATGCTTCTCATGCTTGGATAGCGGATGCGATTAAAGTCGTTAAATTTTCCTTCTAGGCCCTGCAGGGCGGAGGAAAAACGTGTCTTCAATCATGTATACAGGGGCTGAATATTTTCTACTCTTGGGTTCAGTTTCCACTATTGCAACCCCAAAGTTGCGTGATTTTACTGTGATCCTTTGCCACCGAGAATACGTCGGGGCGCGATTTTGATGCGACAGGAAACCATGCCTGTGTATTCTAGAGGTTTATGGACCTCAAGTCGCATCAAAGTGGTACCATAGTAGTGCAGGAACTACCTTGAAGTCGCACAGATCTGAACAGTATTTCTTGGAAATCATGCCCTAGAGTCTGACGGTGGAGGCAGCTGCCCCTGCGCAGGGGAAGGAATCTGTTTAAGTGACTTGTCCAAGGTCACAAGGAGCCAACGTGAGAACGAGGTCCCACGTCTTTCAGGAAGCCTCCCATGGCTACACTGGCCGTCAGTTGTTAACCTGTGAGGAGTGGCTCCTTCACTAGTGAACGCCGACATGTGGATCTGAACCCATGTCTGTCAGGAAGTCTCCCATGGCTGCACTGGCTTTCAGAGTACTTAAAGCGGAGTTCCACACAAAAATGGAACTTCCGCTTTTCAGAACCCTCCCCCCCTCCGGTGTCACATTTGGCACCTTTCAGGGGGGAGGGGGGTGCAGATACCTGTCTAAGACAGGTATTTGCACCCACTTCCGGCATAGACTCCCACGGGAGTCTATGCCTCTTCCTGTCCCTCCGCGCTGTCTCCTGGGAAACACACAGCTCCCAGGAGATAGCGGGGACCAGTTACGATGCGCAGCGCGACTCGCGCATGCGCAGTAGGGAAACCGGGAAGTGAAGCCGCAATGCTTCACTTCCTGATTCCCACACCAAGGATGGCGGCGGCAGCTGCCGAGAATCGAGCGGGTTAACGGGGTCGGCTGCCGACATCGCTGGACCCTGGGACAGGTAAGTGGCAATGTATTAAAAGTCAGCAGCTGCAGTATTTGTAGCTGCTGGCTTTTAATATTATTTTTTTTAGGTTGATGTAGGTGGACTCCCTCTTTAACCTGTGAGCTGTTGTGGCTTCACTTTAAATAAAAGGAGATTTAAACCTTCTACTGGACAAAAGAGCTTTACTGCTAGAAATCATTTGGATGTATTTCACCAAACTTTCCCCAATGAAAAGGGAAACTAGTCAGACACCCCTTTTTTGCAAGATGCTTCTGCTGACCAACCCTTTTAACCAGAGGGTCCTAAGCATATGTTTTAGAACAAGCGCACGGCACGACGTCTGGTGGATAAGGTCTTTTATGGCATCTATGGCGAAACATAGCGCCATTGGTAGGAGGATTTTAACAAAAAAAATTCCAACTCCTTATCTGTTGGATGCTTAAAGCGGGGCGCCGCCGAAAAAATTTTTTTTAAAAGTCAGCAGCTACAAATACTGCAGCTGCTGACTTTTAAAACATGGACACTTACCTGTCCAGGGCGCCCGCGATGTCAGCACCCGAGGCCGAAGCGTCTCTCCGTCCTCGGGTGCTGCCGCCTCCATCTTCGGTAAGGGAATCAGGAAGTTAAGCCGTGCGGCTTCACTTCCCGGTTCCCTACTGCGCATGCGCGAGTCGCGCCGCGCAATAAGGATGCTCCCTGCTGCCTCTGGGACCCGTGTGTTTCCCAGCAGGCAGCGGGGAGGGAGCAGGAAGTGGCGTAAATAACCGCAGATTCTGCGGCTATCTATGCCGGAAGTGGGTACAGATACCTGTAATATACAGGTATCTGTACCCCCCTCCCCCCTGAAAGGTGCCAACTGTGTCACCGGAGGGGGGGAGGAATCTGATGAGTGGAAGTTCCACTTTTGGGTGGAACTCCACTTTAAGCAATTATGCATCTTGATGCTGGAAATCGCAGCGTCTACTGCTGGTACTTGCCAAACTTTGTGAATTTTTCCTCCATGATAGAGAACTGAGAAACTCTTTGGAGGAAAAAATGCTTATCCAGATGATCCCATTCAGCATAAATAAGCGCTGTAAAAAGGTTTTTTTTAAAAAAAAACCAAAGAAGGGACCTGGACCTTCAGCTTACTGTTAGGAATAGTATAAAAAGTGGAATGAACCATCTCTGTAAGAGTTTGTACCATCAATCTGTCAGATGGTGAGGTTGCATAAGGTTCATCAACTGTTGTCTCCTCCACAGAGGAAAATTTTGGCTTGTTTTCCCCCGTGATCACCTGAGGATAACACCTCACCCTGTGCCCACTGTTCCCTTGGAAAAGGGGGTTTGAGGTGGGGGAGGGGGATCTAGCATGCTTCCTATCCTCTTGGATGGAGAATGCGATTAAAGCCGCTAATCTTCCTTCTAAGCCCAACAGGGCAGAGGAGAATGCATCTTCAGTCACATCCGAAGTGTGAGAAGCAGTTGCACCACCAATTGCTTCCAATGACTCACCCTGGCTTGCCATGTCAGGTATCTCTGGAGAGGATGACAGCGTGGAGGCATGACTGGAGTTCCCAGCGCCTGGGGGTGGAATCCGTGGTACCTTTGTGGTACACTGGAAATCAAATGTACCAAGCACAACAGCAGAGGCACTTTAACAAATTATGGTATTTGCTGAACAATGTCATCATAAGGAACAACCTTTGATACTGAGTACCATAATATTTCCTGTGCTGGAAATGCCTGTTTACACACCTTTACATGCCCAGCGCTCCTGTGTCTCTTAGTGTGACAGACTTCTGTCTTCAGCATATGAACTGAGAGCGTCTGTGTTAAACCCCAGGTGAGAACCTGATTACACATAAGTGTCAGCTGTTACCGCACCTCTCCAGGAGGAGAAGGAAGGGGGAGGGGAATTTTTATCAGCAGTGTTTGTTAAGCTCCTAGTTTTAAAGGAAGACTTCACTTTATACAAAAAAATGCAAATGGCTGGTTTTGTATGTTCATAAACTACTGCTGTAACCCCTTTAGATCCCTCAGAAGAGGAACACCATCTATTCAATTAAGAACTCCCCTCTGGCTGCAGGGACCACACCCGCTGCTATAGCCAGACACAGAGCTGCTGAAAAAGGCATCTTACTAGGCAAGTGTAATATACTCCCTCTAGAGGAGACATTTTAAGGCATACAGTTATACATTATTTATATATATATATATATATATATATATATATATATATATATATATATATATATATATATATATATATATATATATATATATTTATTTATTTTTTTTATTTTTTTTTATTTAATTTTTTTTTTTTTGGGAGAAAAGGGCATAGGACTTTTTACAGTTCCTAGGCTTCTCCCCTTACCTTATCCTCGCTGTAGGATACTGCTGATTTAACAGACAGATCCAACCTTCACCCATCACGGCGGGCAGCGTAGTTAAACCTTCAAAGACTGGGGCCCTTTTTAAAGGGGTTCCGCTCCTTTGGACCATGTATAGCACCCCTCAGGAACAACTTTAGGTAATATGAAAAACCAAAAAGCGTCCTGGTTCCTAGGGTCCAGCTCTCAAATAGAAGCTTGCAGGCAAAATCCTATGGCCGGGTACCATCCTATGGCCTCAGTGGCGAGGATGGATCCGGTTGTGGAGGTTTTTTAAATCCAACATGGATCCCTCCCTGGAGCTCCTCAGAGCACATCTTCACTTGTGACCAACACCTTAGACACTGGCGAAAAAACTGAGGACTCCTGGAAGGAGGAGGAGTTATATAGGGGAGTTAACTTCCTGTATTGGTTATACCAGTGTCAACACCTGAAGGTAGGCCCATAACCCACCAAGTAATTACTTGAGGCTCTGTGTCCTATGATGTACGATAAAAAAAATAGGTTAGGATGCAGAGCTGCAGAAAAGACATCCATAGTCCTAAGGCACTAGCAAAAAGAACTCAAGCATGTTGGTAGTAGGGGGGTTAGCCTGGATTGACCTACAACTTTTTCTAGCATCGACTCCTCCTGTAAGCATTGCTATAACCCAAAGTTTCTAGACCTCTTGTGTCCTTCAAAGGACAAAAAATAAATATATGTTGAACACACCAGCACAAGTGAACTGAAAGTGCTGGAAGAAACTCACCTGCAACATTTCAAGCAATCCTTGTTGGCAACCATCCTCCATCCCATACTCATCCACCAAAATGCTACCCAGATATAGGAAACATGAATGTTGGTGAATCTGGTAGACATTAACCATCTGAAAAATATTACCAGACAACTGTCATAAACAATGAAGACGTTTTCCCAAGTACACACACACTGCAAGTTGCATTTGAAGTCAAAGCAAGTAATTTGTTATATTTGATAACTTATGGTAAAAATGCAAAACAATTAAAATATTAACATATTCCAGTCCAGACCAATTCTGACTTTTTTGTCATACATGTAAAATCTGCATTTTTTGTTATAAAATTACTTAGAACCCCCAAACATACATATTTTTTTTAAGCAGAGGCCCAGTGGCATCCTTCCCGGGCTCCCCAATGGCACTGTTAAAAGGCAGCGGCTGGAGGGGGACCACTCCCATGTACAGGCATTTGTGACTAAGGAAGTATGTATGTAGATGGCTGTGAATGATGGAGCGTGGTTCTCCACCCAAAAGAGAAACAAGCTTGCCTCCTTCAGAGCTGTCTGACTTCTGACATCCCCCAGGGTGACCATGTAGGTGAGGGGGTCCAGTGTAGGAGAGAGACTTTTGGCTCTCAGTTCCAGAACATTACCGGAGAGCTCCTGAGGGGACCAGGTGTCCTGGACAGTTAAATAGTAAATCCCGGCCCAGTCTAAAAGAATGGTGTCGGTTACCACCTCCCAGGCAGAGAAGAGGAACACCTTTCCAGATGGATTATAGGGCCGAGTTGAAATCCACCATGCCAGGGAGATTTTTTACCTAGCTGAAAGGAAGCAGTGGGTGATCCAGGAAAGGGATTTGTTTTTCCACATCATGAGAATGTTGCGCTCCAAAAGGACTGGAGTGTAAATGAACAAACAGAACTGAATCAATGATCCCAGAACCCTCATAAGTAAGCCGAGAACACAAAAAGCATGTCTGGTCATTGCTACCCGCCATACAGTTTGTGAGCACCCCACAGGGGATCCCCTTATCAATGGAAGAGGTAAGGCACAGAGGAGCTGAGAAAAATTGTACTAAGGCTATAAACGATCCAGTGGCTGAAAGTAAACATCATGGGCCTGGGACTGTTTCCATTCCAACATACACATCATTGTGTGTGTGTGTGTGTGTGTGTGTGTGTGTGTGTGTGTGGGGGGGGGGGGGGGGGGGGGTCAGCATATAACCCGTGGTCTATAACTACAGATCCTGTGTCCTGTATTGTTCGATTAGGATAAACTTACTACTGAAAAAAACGGTAAGGAACTTATATAAAGGGCTAAAAAACTTTGCATTTAAAGTCTGCACTTTATTATGTTTAACACTTTTAACAACCTAATTAGATAAATCATTTGAGCTTCTACTTTTTGTTTAAGAAGATGATGTAAAATACCTGTGTGACAAGAGGCTGTAGGAGTGCAGCAGATCCTTTTCCAACACAGCGCACAGCAAAGCGAAGGCATCGGCAACATCGTTCCACAACTCTGTTGTCAGCACGATGCTTATTCAAGGTCTCTGACATGACGGGCCATATCTGAGATTGAAACTGCTATTATCACCAACAAACGGACAGTGTAGTCATTAAAAATTTTACAAGATTACTGGCAACCACAGACGTTACACACATACACAATCTTACACAAAAAGGGCAAGCCCACCTTTTGATTACTTACTTCTTGGATGACTTTTTGGCATGGGTGGGTCTGTCCATTTTCTACTGAGGGAATGGTGTGCCTTAAAATAAAACACAATCTATCAAGAGCATGCATTACCTGCTCTACACCACTGTATAAATCAAAAACAAAAAGAGCACACATAGTTGTAAACTGCATTCAACAAATGGCAATAACAAGCTTAATCAGTTGGCCATATGCCATTATCTAAGGGCCTTTAAAAGCACTCTGCATTGCCCAACAACCACCAACCACATACACAATGTGTTTACTGCTTACATGATGCATTTACAGCATGACCAGTTGAGCACAGGTATACAGGAATACTTGACAATGTTTAGCTCATAGCAATAAATGGCCACAAAATAAAAAATGTCACTTTTAAATGCAGATTAAATTCTGATTTGCTGATTTTGTGCAATGCAGACAGTACTGATCAAAAACGGTTATAACCAGCTATTATCAGAACAGCAATACATTGTATTTCATAATGCTATAACGGATGCATTGCAGCGCTGCTAGTGGTAGGACACATACCTGAAGATGACTGCCAGTCGGTCCAGAAATAGCGTGGGGTCAGAGGACAAGCCATTATTAGGGTCTTGGGAGAGGAGCTGAACAGAGAAGTAGGGAATAGGTTTCTTGACATATTAAAAATAAATGCATACAACCACTGGGAACTGCAGTTTACCTTGACATTAGCCAGAAGAAAAACCCCATACAGAAAGCTTTTACACAAGATAAACTAGGAAAAAGGCTTTATTATAGGGCAAAGGTGGAAGAAAATTAAAGTTGCTAAAAATGATCCTACATAGGAGGGGCTTAGCTGCTGTTGTCATAAAACTGTTTGACAAGGTGTTCACAAACACCGAGCAGACAGCTACAAGATTGAGAGATACAAAGTAAAAGTGTTACTTTTGTATCTACCATCTCAATCATTTGCTGATTAAAAGGATGGGCTTTAATCTGCATATGATGTCAGTTAAAGCAACTCAATATGCAAAAACATTTTTTTTTTTTTTTATGGCTCAAATAAAATTTCTTTCCATTTGACCCCTTTACCATAATCAGCCCTGCTTAACTGCTTCTTACCCTGGGTGCTTGTGCATATCAGATGCAGTTTGGCTGCATTGGCAGTGCATATACAAGGCCGAATTCCTTGCGTTCTGTAATGTGCGCTAACAAAAAAGTACTCCACTCACACCTTTAGTTTAAGTGCAGCGGGTTGTAGTGCAAACCACTGCATTGCAATTCCACCACAGGGAACAGAACTCTGTAGAAAAAAAAGTAAAGTGTAAACAGTTCAATGCACTGGCCCATCAGCACTGTGTTCACAGCACACACTAGCAGCCATGCAATCAGCGCGGCTTGCTGCTTTGCACTTTTCCCGATATCTTTTTGTTTTTTTGCAACTATTTTTTCCACCCTTCATATTCAAAAAATGCCTTAAAAAACTTTGCAATGCTTTGCACCAGAATCATAATTTTTGGGTATTTTAAACGAAAATACTTATTTACAACAATTTTTTAAACACGGATAAATGTTACTTTTTTCTATGGCTTGCTTAAAAAACATTTTGCAAGACAATATTACCAAAAGGAAGCTTTGTCTGTCCAATGAAAAAAGATAAAATGTATTACTATGTTGTTAAAGAGGAGCTGCAGTCTCCTGTGTAAAATTTACCAGTCAGCAGCTACAAAAACTGTAGGTGCTGCCTTTAATAAACAGCCACTCACCTGTCCCTTGGTCCAGCAATGTGCTCACCCCAGCCAGTTTCACCTCCTGTCGTCTGTCCCCGGCATCTTAACTAGGGGCACACAGGTGTGATAGCTTGCAGCTTTACAGCCGGGTGCCCACGGCGCATTGTGAATGGCCCCAGTGTCTTCTGGGACCTGTCAAGTTCCAGAGGACTCCGGGGGGGGGGGGGGGGGGGGGGGACTTCAGATTCCATTTGCATAAGCTGTCGGAGCAGAAAGAGGAGCGGGTACCTGTCAAAATCCCCCCTTCCCCAAAAGGAGACGGCGGCCTTAAAGCAAAACTTCCCCTTTTGGGTGGAGCTCTGCTTTAAATATCAGCAAGATTACTGCAGAGTTAATAGGCCGATAGCATAAATGTAAAAATAGCTCAGGCCTATAGAGGGTGTACGGGTGTGACAGTTAAACTAGTTAAGCATAGGTCTACTTTAAATATATTAAGAAAGTAGATCATCTAGGAGGAGCCAAATGTAATTGATCTTGCATGCATCAAAATTTTCTCACCTTCTTGAGGGCTTCAACCTGGACAGCACACAGCTCGCTCAAGCATTCAGAGATCTTGTCCAGAGGTAGACGTGCAAGGACCAGTGCAGTGCCTGATTTGGGGGAAAATGGGTCAGTGAAACATTTTAGCAGGGCTGCATAATTCCCAGGATTCAGAGAAAATGAACATTTATCATTATTTGGCTCTGTGTGCAAAAACTCTAAAGGCTCAAATCTTGAAAAGGCTGCTGCTTGAATTCTACCGATTTCTGTGTGCATCATCTCTATTTGCAGCAACACGTTTTTGCTTATTGAATAAACAAATCCGATCTTTAATCACCTATCTAGCTTTAATATCCACTATAAGACTGACCTCTGATTTACATGCATTGAACTAGGTATGTTTCACAACAACTGTTTTTGCTGATGATGCCTTACATTTTCCAACCCTGTGGAGTCACTTTCAAACTGATCTGCAGTCTAAAAGACTTTACAGGTGTTTCAGGCCTGCAAGTCAAGAGCAAGGATTCAAAATGCTCAAAATCCATAACCCCTCCCCCATCTTAGAAATGTGCAAGACATTAGGCGTGCCTTTGACTTTCAATTAAAGCACACTCTTATACCATTATAGGCATTTACTCAACCAACTCTCTGGCCTGTTTGCAACCAACTACCCAACTTTGAGTTGTGGCTTGCGAAGCCTCTTGGAGAACTGCAACAGCCATCATATGCCATGGCTTGGCCACATCATGGGAAAAAGATTACACCTGAACTGCTCTTCCTCCCTTTTAAAATGTTAAAGGCTGTACAGAAGCAAATTTAAAACATATCTGGGGAAGTCTTGGGCCTAGATTAACTGAAACCATCCTTCTCCGCCATTGGCCGGGAGTCCTAAATCTTACATTATGCCAGAAGAAAAATTCTTCTGTGGAATAGGCACATTCAAATGCTTCTGACTACCCATACATCCTTTTAACCTCATTATTTAATAATGCAGTAAGGCAATAGTAAATGAGCTGCCACATAAAAGGAAGGCTCATCGTGGTGTCCATTACATAAGAAGCTGCATTTGTTCTACACATTGTCAGATACATTGTTGGACATTGTTAAAAGATCTGTGTGATAAAAGTATTCTATAGATTCCATGGAATTTTAATGTAAATAATACTAAAGCTCAAACCTTTTAGAAGTCCTACAGAAGCCTCTGGTGGCAATGAGAAGGAGTCCAAAGACCGAGCGATTTCCAGAAGCCCATTAAAGTGATGTGCCATGTGGTCCCGACAGACACAACAAATGTTCTGAATGGCTTTGGCAGAAGGCGTAGCCAAGGTTGTCTGGCACAAGCCCTTCATTAGGTAGGATAACACAGGATCTAATGATATCAGTGACAAAGATAGGACACAATTTAGGGAGGAAAAAGAAAAAGGCGCTCCATACATATGACCGAAGAAGGATATTTGCTGACCACTGCAGATTCTCCTTCCACCACATAAAAAAAAGAAAAAGGAACCAAGATGATCTGACTGCCAAAAGAGAGATGGTTCATCAGTTCATTTCTTTTACTGCAGGTTTGTTATTTTGGAATAGTGAAAGACCAGAAAACAAGAAATCCCTCAAGCTTCACACATTGGAATTGATTTACTAAAACTGAAGAGTGCACAATTTGATGCAGCTGTGCATGGTAGTCAATCAGCTTCTAACTTCAGCTTGTTCAATTAAGCTTTGACAGTAAGTCCTGGTTCACACTGGAGTTTTGACATATCAAATCAGCGGCAATTGCCGTCAATGACACCATCCTAGTCTGTGCGACGCCGCACCGATTTCAAAAAGTAGTTTCTGTACTACGTTTTGCAATTTCGGGCTGCAATTTACATTACATTTACATACAGCTAAACTCGCACGGCTTCATTTCCGCAGCTCAGTGTGAACCTGGGCTAAAACCTGAAAGCTGACTGGTTTTTATGCAGAGGTGCACCAGATTTTGTAGATAAAGTACAGGAAATAAAGCACACTCAGACGTCAGAACTAAGATACTGCTGTACAAATCGGGACTTTACTCACATAGACCCATGCGGAGGGCCGTGACTGTCTGCACAGGATGCATGTGTTCCATTCATGTCAACTGGGACAAAGGGGTGACTGCATGGAAACAATTGCTGCTCCCAATTTCACATCTATGTGAGTGTGGGAGCATGTCCCCGAAGGCAGACAGGGAGAGTTCAAGGTCATGTACCTGTAAACACCCGCACCCTCGCAGATGCCAAATTGGAGAGAAACTGTCTGTGCAGCTGCTGCATCCCAATAGACATGAATGGGACTGCCTGCACACCTGTATGGGCACCATATATGGACACCATATCACACCGTATCAAAGTCGCACTGGAAATTGTGCAACTTTAAAGATGCGCTAACGTGAGAGCAGCCTAAGAGATAATGTGTTGTTATTCTACTCAAACAAAAATAAATGCTATCTAAAAACCAAAGCTTAAAGTAGAACTAAAAGCAAAACATCTTTTTTACTTTTGGATAGACTGCAGAGGGATTAAAACGCTTGTCAGTTTTTATTGATCCCCTAAAGAAGTCATGTGTCTGACGTAACACATAGGGCGTGAGCAGAGGCATACTGGAAACAATGTAAATGGATGTAGGAGTCCTGTACTCGTGGATGTTATGCTATTTTAAAAAGTTTTTTAAATGTAAGTGAAGCTATTTGTTTAAATAAATCTTTTATTTAAAACGATATCACACTATGGGAAGACTTTTCCAAATTTTTGCATACCCTGGGCGAGGCTAAGAACTGATACACAAGAGTACTATAGGAGGATCCTACCCACCAAAGAGACCCCGAATTCCGAGGAGAACAACTAGAGGGAGTGAAAAGAAGGGATAGGGGGACCACCACATTGGGAAAATACTGATATTCCTATATGCCTTAACTCAAGTAGTAAAAAGATGAGAGTCCAGAGAGCACAGCGGTGTCACAGCACCATTTTAGAGAAGACACACACGGGATTTATACAATATAAAGAGACTGTTTTAAAGACACATGAACCAATTATAATTATATTGGAATATTGGAGATACACACAAGATTGCGCTCATTTTATTTTATTCACGATCTTTTATTTTAAAGCACACTTATGATTTGATTTGCATGTTTTAAGATCATTAGAAGTTTATAATTGAGTATTCGTTGTACCTACCTGAGGAGCTTAGTAATTTTTGCAGAGTTGCACAATTTATCATTGCTTGTTTTGCACTATATTTACAGCAATTTTGCACACATTTAGACCCCTTTCACACTGAAGTGCCGCTAAAACAGAGCTTAAGCGCCGGTCATTTTTGCGGTGCTTTTCAGGCCCTAGCGGGACGGGTTTTTAAAGGTCACGTGACAGCGTGACCTAAAAAAAAAAAGAGGAAGAAGAAAAGACCCATTTTGTGGCGCCTTCAAGCGATTTGGAAGCGTTGCCTATTCATTTCAATGGGTGGGGGCGTTTTGGGAGCACTATTTATAGCGCTCCAAACCTGCCCCACGGATGTTGCTTGCAGGACTTTTTCTAACGTCCCGCAAGCGCACCGCTCGAGTGTCAAAGCACACATTGCAATAAATGGGAGATAATTTTCAGGCGCTTTTCAGAGGCTATTTCTAGCGCTAAAACTTCTGAAAACTGCATCAGTGTTAAAGGCGTCTTAGTATCTGATTTTGCACAATATTTACAGGAATCTTTTACACATATTCAAGCAGCCCAAAACCATTGAATGTATGCACTTTATTAGCTGTGGGTAAGCTATCAGGTGCCTGCAGCAGCTTGCTCTCTTTGATTATCATTTAATTTATTAGAAGTCATAGCGTGGAAGTACACAAAACGTATTGATCAAATTGCTGCCTGTGCCCGTTAAGGAGATTCATCCTCTCTTTTTGTCCTGTTTACCATTATCATCAAAAGTGAAAGTAAAAGAAATTCCCCAAATTTTGGGTTGTTCCCAGAAAAGTAATAGGGGAATTCCTCCATAGTGAACACTAGTTCTAGTTATCCCTAAGGAATTTTCTTAATTTGCAGGGATTTCCTCTCACTTCCTGTTGGGCTATGGGACCGGAAGTGAAGGTAAATCTCCACAATGGGACACAGATGGCGAAAAAAAAAAAAAAATACACGAACAGGCGTTATAACCCTCCCTTGCTTTATCCAAAATGAAAAAAAAAACAAAAAAGTTTACCTATAGTTTTACTTTAAGGGTAAGAACTTACCAAGAAACTGAGGGTTTCGGTCAATCGCCTCACTCATCTCCCCTACCAGCTCTATGCTTGTGTAGCGCACAGCAATGTGAACAGACTCAGGAAGTCGGACTACTGCATCTAGGACTTCTAGCAAAGTTGGATTGTTCTCTCTGCAAATAAAAGGATGGAGAGATTAACAAAAATGTCATACGCATACATGCACACCCTGAAAAGGCATTTACATATGTGGAAATATTTATTACAGGTACTTATTATAGCGCCGTCAATTTATGCAGTGCTTTAAATATATATTGGATATTCACATTAGTGATATTGTTCAGATGAAACCAAGATAGCAGTGTGGGCACAGTAAATGGCAAGGTTTGCAAACTGATTAAAAATTAAATCTGGTTCGAGCATCAGCCATTATTTTATGCAAGCTAACGTGCAAGTGTAATATTTACATTTTATTACCCCCCACAGAGATAAAAGTACTCCCTCTAACAATGCCTTCATGTGATGCTTTTCCCAGAATGACAAAGACATCTCTATTTAGGCATTATCTGAGGGTCAAGGTTTTCACCCTGGATTGAGATGCTGGATCAGAGTTGACACAGTCATGTAATTCTGGTGCCTTTGAAGTTCTTGGATGCGTTCACAAATGTCTGACACACATCTGTAATCTACAGCTGCCTCATCTTGTGTGACTTGCTACAAAGTAATGTAGCTCAACCATCCCTTGTTTGGAGGAGCTGTCCCTTTTTTTAAAAAAAACAAAAACCTGTCCCTCTTTCCTCCCCAGAATTTATAGTATAGTTTGTCATTTCAAAGAATAAAAACAAAAACAAACATGTTATACTTACGTGCACCGAATGCCACCATAGCAAGCCACTTGCTATGGAGGCACTTGTGAGGCACACTGATCGTCGTGTTTATTTTAAATTTTTGTGCATCCTAGCCTCCATAACCAAAATGAAGAGGTTACTAAAGTTACGAAAATTCTCGTACGACAGAATAAAAATTAGGAAGTGATGTAATGTCTTGTAGTTTATCAGTATTGTATCTTCGGTCAAAAACTGTACTGATTAAAAGGAAAATCATACCATCTGGTATGATCTTTGGACACACAGAGCATAGTTTAGCTAAGAGCCTTGGCTCTCGTGCACATTGCTGGATCGAGATCAAGCTCAAGTATCTGGAGGGGGGGGGTGGGGGCTGATAAGAGAGTTGCACGCCGAGGGTTTTTTTACCTACATGTACAGAATGATTGAAGGTAAAAAACATTCTGCCTTTACAACAACTTTAAATATAGGTCTATACATCAGATCAAAAAAAAGTGCACACTGTTAAAATTGTTTACCGCACTAGTCCTTTCAACCCTAAATTATTGCACTCATTTTGAAAAGCCTGTATGACAAAAAAATAGAGGTGAAAAAGCATGTTTACGATAACACAATCATTTTTTATATATTAATTCCCCATTGAGGCATGGTAAAATGGTGTGCTTAGCTTACATATTTTGTGATTTAAAGGGATTATAAACCTTTTAAAAACGAAAATGAACAAAGCATATCCCCATATAGGGTGTACTTGTCTCAGTCCATAGCACTTAGTGTGGATCCTTCCTCTGCTATGCCTGAGTCACTTCTGACAGTCTTTCAGACAACAAGCAATCCTTGGTAAGGGCCCACCACCCTCTAGCACAGAGGATGTCCTCCTGTAACATCCATGATGAATTTGTCAAGTGCCTCACCAAAGAGACATCCTCCTTCAAAGGGCATACATATGTGAGATCTTTTACAGGAAGCCTTAGGTGGCCATGCTTTGAGTAACAAGATTCTGCAAATGTGTACACAAACACACACACACAACCATTCTGGAGATTTGTGTCATGACTTGTTCTATGGCATCACACAAAAGAGCAAAGCAGAAAGTAACTGCTTTAAGTACGGGCCTGGAATACAGGATTGGGTTGGTTGTTCATTTCCCAATTTGAATTAGATGTGGTTTGACAAATGGAAATTTCAAAAAATAGCTGGGCTGCTGTAGGCAGGACTTTTAAATGAAGGAACAGCTTGCTATGGGGGCACCCAAGCTGAGCCGCAGCTCCCTGTGTCCATTCAGACACGCAGCCGTGGCCTTGTCCCGCCCCCTCTCTCCTCATTGGCTCACTGATGAACAGCAGCGGGAGCCAATGGCGCTTCGCTGCTGTCTCAGCCAAAGAGGAAGGAGAGTCCGGGGCAGCCGAGTCTCGTGCAACATCGCTGGATCTGGATGGGCTCAGGTAAGTATTAAGGGGGCTGCTGCACAAAGGTTTTTTACCTTAATGCATAGAATGCATCAAGATAAAAACCTTTTGCCTTTACAACCACTTTAAGACAGACAAGACAGCAGGGTCTACCACTTGGTGGTACTTTTATGAAACTCTTTCCAACTGATAGCCTGGCAATGATTCTCGATTGGGTAAAAATCTTTTTTTGTCTGACTCAATCGTCAGATTTCATATTCTATTTCTAACAGGAAAAGTCGTTTTAGGCTTGGCAGGTGTTTTAGTACCCAAAGGGGCATGGCAAGGAGAATCAAGAGAAACCATACTGAGGCTTTTGTGCACAGCAGCAGTAAGCATATCAATGATGTCAAGTATACCTCATAAAGCCATGACTTTAGGTGTATAGGAGCCTGAGGGTGAGAAATCTTCTGTGGCCTCTAACACTGCCTTTGGGTCCACTTTATTCTCCCCTGAATAGGAGTCTCCTATTGGTTTAAGAAAGGGCAGTCCTTTCAGCCCTGAAACGTGTTACCATGACCATCTCACATGACGTCACATACAGAGTCATCCAACCCCAGTCGAGGAGAGCAGAGCCTGGCGCAACTGACATACTACCCGGAAGCCTTTACATCACCCCAGCTTGCACTCCAGATTTGTTGACAGCACCCACCCGACAGGACCTTCCTGTAGCAGCTCTGCATCTAGTCCAGCAGCATTCCCTTCCGATCTCTGCAATATCCTGATGGCTGCCCAGATAGTTCCACTCCAAGTTGGATGACATGCCCATTAACTTCTTCCATCATGTAAGTGCAATTTTATACTTCTTTTCTAATATTTCTATTACTATACCCCAGCCATCTCCATACTTACTGAGGAGGCTATGTGTACTTTATTTAATTACTTTATATTTACTCTTGAGGATCTATTTTGTACACATATACCCTAGGAACTGCAGTTAGACATCACATTTGCACACACAAGCAAATTGTGCTTGGTAAAGTCCACAAATCTGTTTTTGTGTGTGCGGTTTAAAAAAAAAACAAAAAACAAAAACACAAAACAAAACAAAAACAACTATATAGTTTCGAACAGAGTAGGGAATAGTTCAAATACCTGTCAGATTTTTGGCTTATGTTCCGTTGGGGAGATTTACCTCTACTTCCTGTCCTGTAAATACAACAGGAAGTGAAAGGAAATCGCTCTAAAGTATGGGAAACCCATTCTTAGACATTGGTCAACAGAAAACTTCCCTTCTATTTACAGTCATGACTATATTCACCAGGACAAAACACAAAAATAAACTTTCTCCCAGCTGATTTACAGAAATTGTTAAGAAAAAAAGCCTGACAGAGGTTCCTACCCTTCCCCCCACTATTTAAATAATATATTTAAAAAAAAAGTGTAAATCCACAGAAAAGCCAAAATGAATGTAAATAATGCAACAGCACAACACATATGCAGGTCAGAGTTTGACAACTAAAAAAACTACAGTAAAGCATTCCATTTTATAACACAGAAGTATAAATCAAGCTACAAGGGAATCTTTCTTGGTACATATTTAGTATCCACTGCGCAAAGTAGGCTTAGCAGATTTTACTTAAAAGGTCTCAAAACTATACACATTTAAAAGGAGGAAGAAGAAAGAAGAAGGAAGAAGAATAAGAAAGAAAGAACAGCCAGCAACAGATGATCAAACTGGATACTTTTAAAGAAAAAAAAATGTACAGTAATGCTTACGGATCTACACTTTTAGCTATGGAAGCCATTATAAACAGCACAGCCTCTGTGACTTCCCACGGTGGATTTCCATCTTTCAGAGTGGAATACAACTGCATGGAAAAGAAAATATATATAAATGAAAATCAACATCATAACAATTACGATCATCGCTGAACATTTATGTTACAAGATATGCTTTGTCTCTCTACATTCTTTTGGAGCAGGGGTAGGCAACCTTTGAGAGGCGGAGATCTACCTGAACAACATGAAAGATCAAAGATCACCATGAGTTCAGTGCCATTAAAAAAAAACAAAAAAAAAAGTAAGAAATGAAGGCGATTGTAAAGGAAAAAAAGGTTATTTAAAAAAAAAAAACAAACATGTTATACTTACCTGCTCTGAGCAGTGGTTTTGCACAGAGCCGCCCAGATTCTCCTCTTCTCTGGTCCTCCTCGGGCACTCTGGGCCCCTCCCCCTTGCCGAGTGCCCCCATAGCAAGCCCCTTGCTGTGGGGGCACTCGTGCGTGGTCACTCCCGAGCCGGCCGGCTCTCTGTGTTAATAAGACACCCAGTGTGGCTCAGCCCCTCCCCCCACTCCTGCTGGCTGTGATTGACAGCTATGGGAGCCAATGGCTCCTGCAACTCAGAAATCACTAGGGAGAGACCCAGGAAAGCCTTGGGTCTCGTGCACATTGCTGGATCGATATCAGGCTTAGGTAAGCATTAGGGAGGGCTGAGGGGGGAGCTGCACACTGAATGTTTTTTTACCTTTAGGTGTAAAGGTAAAAAGGTAAGAAAAAAGCCTTCAGTCTTTACAACCACTTTAACAAGCAGGGTCTAACAAATTAGTAAAAACTAGAAATAGAATAAAACAAACTTACTGTAAAAATAAAAAAACTTAGCCTACCTTAAAAGTGGACAGTGTCAGTCAGTAGGGCAGTGTCTCTGGTCAACACCAGACATGTCCCAGCTCAACACCAAAGCAAAGCATCATGGCATGTGTACACCCCTGGCTGCTGCCTCTGCAGCTCAAAGGGATAGTGGTTGAGGGCCAGTAAAACTGGTTCAAGCACAAGGTTTTACCACGGCCAATCAGTGAGCAAAAAAAAAAATCCCTGATCAACCCCCCAGAGTAGTAGTGTCACTGCACTGCTCTAGTGACAATGTGTTAAAAATAAAATATAAATATACACACGCACTATAATATATATATTTAAATAAAAAGTAAAATAAAAAAACAAACAAAAAAAAAACAACTTTCCCACTGTCCCTAATCACCACCACACAAGTCAGTGTTTTCTTTCCAAAAAGGGGTCATCTTTAGGGTGTTTCCACTGTCCTAGTGCTCCAGTGCCTCCAAAAATATGATAGGTAATCAAACGCATAATTTAGGTGCTTCCTCGATTTTGGGCCCTCTATGCATTTGGGCTGTGAAAGAATCTCAGACATGTGGAATCCTTATACTTGGGACGCATAGCAGAATGTGTTTTGGGGTGTAATTCTAAGTATGCCTATGCTGTGTGTGAAAAATAACTTGTTAAAATGGCAACTTTGTGAAAAAAATATTTTTATTTGATTTGAAATCTGAGGGGTATTTGTATTGTCATAGCATTTTAGGGCCTCAAGAAATGATAGGCAGTCAGTACATCAGGACTGATGAATTTTTAAAAAATATATATATATAACCTTTTACACAGACTAAATACACACATTTGGGTTATTTTTACCAAAGAAATGTAGCAGAATACATGTTGATGGCGAACCTTGGCACCCCAGATGTTTTGGAACTACATTTCCCATGATGCTCCACTACACAGCAGAGAAAATGAGCATCATGGGAAATGTAGTTCCAAAACATCTGGGGTGCCAAGGTTCGCCATCACTGACCTAAATTTATAAAGAAAGGTTATTTGCAAAATTTCATAACAATAACTAAGAAAAATGTGTTTTTTTTTCTCAAAATTTTTAAAGACCACCAAAAGGAAGCGCTGTCTCAAAAAATGATAAAAATTATTTTGGTACAGTGTTGTCATTCAAAGAGTGACAGCTCTGAGAGCTAAAAAATGGACTGGACTGGAAGGTAGTGAAAGTGTCTGTACTTGAAGTGGTTAAAAAGGCGCCCTCAGCCACTGTGATCAAATTGGTTTATGGTTCACCACAGGAATATACAAAATGCAGAGATATCTTTATGGTTAAATAACTGATATACCTGAGAGAAACATTCTATGGAGCCCACCAGAAAGATCAGGTCCTTTACCAGGTCTGAAACTCGCATACGGAACTCTCCAAAGTCATCCGTTTCTTCAGGAACCCCTTCCTGTAAAAAAAAAAAAAATTGTTGTTAAAGAGGAAATAAAATTAATTAATTATATATATATATATATATATATATATATATATATATATATATATATATATATATATATATATATATATATATATATATATATATATGTACACATACACATACACCACCAAATTATTTTACATTTACATATTACATTTTTAATAACTATTAAACAAGACTTCAGAATACTTTATTAAAGTGATAGTAAAGTCTTTTTTTGTTTTTTGTTTAATAACAAACATGTTATACTGACCTGCTCTGTGCAGTAGTTTTGCACAGAGGAGTCCCGATCCTCCTCTTCTCGGGTCCCTCACTAGCGCTCCTGGCTCCTCCCTCCTGCTGAGTGCCCCCACAGCAAGCAGCTTGTTGTGGGGGTGCCCGAGCTGCTGCTGTGTGTGTCCATTTAGACACACAGCCACGGCTCGGCCCCCTCTCTCTCTCGCCTCATTGGCTCACTGACTGATTGACAGCAGTGTGAGCCAATGGCACCCGCAAAGGTGGATGAATATAAATCACCTTTAATGCTGGGTGGCCCAAGTGTGTAGATGCTGCTTACAATATTCTTGCTGCTGCAAGAATTTATTTTTTTTACTCCTCAAACAAATTTCTAACAGTGAATGTGGTTTTCCTTTGGGAAATTATATTCACTACAAGTACTTTTGAACAACATTCATCCAGTCATCGAATGTACAAAGAATTTTCGCATAAGTATTGGCATGAACGTTTGTTCAAAAATCTACTAGTGTATAGCCAGCTTAAGCCTCCTGCTACTGCGGCTCCGTCCATCGTCCCTTTGATGCGGTAAAGTGGTCATGTCCCCTTAGCAGAAAAACGCCCCCAAAGCATAATGTTTCCACCTCCATGTTTGACAGTGGTGATGGTGTTCTTGGGGACATAGGCAGCATTCCTCCTCCTCCAAACACGGCAAGTTGATGCCAAAGAGCTCAACTTTGGTCTCATCTGACCACAACACTTTCACCCAGTTCTCCTCTGAATCATTCAGAGGATTATTAGCAAACTTCAGATGGGCCTGTACATGTGCTTTCTTGAGCAGGGGGACTTTGTGGGTGCTGCAGGATTTCAGTCCTTCACAGCGTAGTGTGTTACCTATTGTTTTCTTGGTGATTTTGGTCCTAGCTGCCTTGAGATCATTGACAAGATTCTCCCGTGCAGTTCTGGGCCGATTCCTTACTGTTCTCATGATCATTGAAACTCCACGAGGTGAGATCTTGCATGGAGCTCCAGACCGAGGGAGAGTGACCGTTATTTTGTGTTTCTCCCATTTGCAAATAATCGCACCAACTGTTGTCACCCCCTCACCAAGCTGCTTGGCGATGGTCTTGTAGCCCATTCCAGCCTTGTGTAGGTCTACGATCTTGTCCCTGACATCCTTGGACAGCTCTTTGGTCTTGGCCATGGTGGAGAGATTGGAATCTGATTCTGTGGACAGGTGTCTTTTATAGAGGTAACATGCTGTGATTAGGAGCACTCCCTTTAAGAGAATGCTCCTAATCTTAGCTCGTTACCTGTATAGAAGACACATGGGAGCCAGAAATCCTGTGGATTGATAGGGCATCAAATACTTATTTCACGCATTAAAATGCAAATCAATTTATAACTTTTTTGAAATGCGTTTTTCTGGTTATTTTTGTTGTTTTTCTGTCTCTCACTGTTAACCACTTCAGCCCCGGAAGGATTTACCCCCTTCCTGACCAGAGCACTTTTTACAATTCGGCACTGCGTCGCTTTAACTGCTAATTGCGCGGTCATGCAATGCTGTACCCAAACGAAATTTGCGTCCTTTTCTTCCCACAAATAGAGCTTTCTTTTGATGGTATTTGATCACCTCTGCCGTTTTTATTTTTTGCGCTATACACGGAAAAAGACCGAAAATTTTGAAAAAAAATGATATTTTCTACTTTTTGTTCTAAAAAAAATCCAATAAACTCAATTTTAGTCATACATTTAGGCCAAAATGTATTCGGCCACATGTCTTTGGTAAAAAAAATGTCAATAAGTGTATATTTATTGGTTTGCGCAAAAGTTATAGCGTCTACAAACTAGGGTACATTTTCTGGAATTTACACAGCCTTTAATTTATGACTGCCTATGTCGATTCTTGAGGTGCTAAAATGGCAGGGCAGTACAAAACCCCCACAAATGACCCCATTTTGGAAAGTAGACACCCCAAGGAATTTGCTGAGAGGCATGTTGAGCCCATTGAATATTCATTTTTTTTGTCCCAAGTGATTGAATAATGACAAAAAAAAAAAAAAAAAAAAAAAAATTACAAAAAGTTGTCACTAAATGATATATTGCTCACACAGGCCATGGGCATATGTGGAATTGCACCCCAAAATACATTTAGCTGCTTCTCCTGAGTACGGGGATACCACATGTGTGGGACTTTTTGGGAGCCTAGCCGCGTACGGGGCCCCGAAAACCAAGCACCGCCTTCAGGATTTCTAAGGGCGTACATTTTTGATTTTACTCCTCACTACCTATCACGGTTTTGAAGGCCATAAAATGCCCAGATGACATAAACCCCCCCCAAATGACCCCATTTTGGAACGTAGACACCCCAAGCTATTTGCTTTGAGGCATGTTGAGTCCATGGAATGTTTTATATTTTGACACAAGTTGCGGGAAAGTGACAATTTTTTTTTTTTTTTTTTTTTTTTTGCACAAAGTTGTCACTAAATGATATATTGCTCACACAGGCCATGGGCATATGTGGAATTGCACCCCAAAATACATTTAGCTGCTTCTCCTGAGTACGGGGATACCACATGTGTGGGACTTTTTAGGAGCCTAGCCGCGTACGGGACCCCGAAAACCAAGCACTGCCTTCAGGATTTCTAAGGGCGTACATTTTTGATTTTACTCCTCACTGCCTATCACAGTTTCGGAGGCCATGGAATGCCCAGGTGGCACAAACCCCCCCCAAATGACCCCATTTTGGAAAGTAGACACCCCAAGCTATTTGCTGAGAGGCATGGTGAGTATTTTGCAGCTCTCATTTGTTTTTGAAAATAAAGAAAGACGAGAAAAAAAAATTTTTTTTTTCTTTTTTCAATTTTCAAAACTTTGTGACAAAAAGTGAGGTCTGCAAAATACTCACTATACCTCTCATCAAATAGCTTGGGGTGTCTACTTTCCAAAATGGGGTCATTTGGGGTTTTTTTTTGCCACCTGGGCATTCCATGGCCCCCGAAACTGTGATAGGCGGTGAAGAGTGAAATCAAAAATTTACGGCCTTAGAAAGCCTGAAGGCGGTGCTTGGTTTTCGGGGTCCCGTACGCGGCTAGGCTCCCAAAAAGTCTCACACATGTGGTATCCCCGTACTCAGGAGAAGCAGCAGAATGTATTTTGGGGTGTAATTTCACATATTCCCATGGCATGTTTGAGCAATATATCATTTAGTGACAACTTTGCGCAAAAAAAAATAAAAAAAATAAAAAATTGTCTCTTTCCCGCAACTTGTGTCACAATATAAATTATTCCATGGACTCAACATGACTCTCAGCAAATAGCTTGGGGTGTCTACTTTCCAAAATGGGGTCATTTGGGGGGGGTTTGAACTGTCCTGGCATTTTATGCACAACATCTAGAAGCTTATGTCACACATCACCCACTCTTCTAACCACTTGAAGACAAAGCCCTTTCTGACACTTATTGTTTACATAAAAAAATAATTTTTTTTTGCAAGAAAATTACTTTGAACCCCCAAACATTATATATTTTTTTTAAAGCAAATGTCCTACAGATTAAAATGGTGGGTGTTTCATTTTTTTTTTTCACACAGTATTTGCGCAGCGATTTTTCAAACGCATTTTTTGGGGAAAAAACACACTTTTTTACATTTTAATGCACTAAAACACACTATATTGCCCAAATGTTTGATGAGATAAAAAAGATGATCTTAGGCCGAGTACATAGATACCAAACATGACATGCTTTAAAATTGCGCACAAACGTGCAGTGGCGACAAACTAAATACATTTTTAAAAGCCTTTAAAAGCCTTTACAGGTTACCACTTTAGATTTACAGAGGAGGTCTACTGCTAAAATTACTGCCCTCGATCTGACCTTCGCGGCGATACCTCACATGCATGGTGCAATTGCTGTTTACATTTGACGCCAGACCAACGCTTGCGTTCACCTTAGCGCGAGAGCAGGGGGGACAGGGGTGCTTTTTTTTTTTTTTTTTTTTTTTTTCTTTATTATTATTATTTTTTTATCTTATTTTTAAACTGTTCCTTTCATTTTTTTTTTTTTTTAAATCATTTTTATTGTTATCTCAGGGAATGTAAATATCCCCTATGATAGCAATAGGTAGTGACAGGTACTCTTTTTTGCAAAAATTGGGGTCTATTAGACCCTAGATTTCTCCTCTGCCCTCAAAGCATCTGATCACACCAAGATCGGTGTGATAAAATGCTTTCCCAATTTCCCAATGGCGCTGTTTACATCCGGCGAAATCTACGTCATAAAATGCTCGTAGCTTCCGGTTTCTTAGGTCATAGAGATGTTTGGAGCCACTCTGGTCTCTGATCAGCTCTATGGTCAGCTGGCTGAATCACCGGCTGCATTTTCAGGTTCCCTGTTGAGACAGGAGAGCCAGAGAAAAACACGGAAGATGTTGGGGGGGGGGGGCATTCCCTCCCACTGCTTGTAAAAGCAGTCTAGAGGCTAATTAGCCACTAGGATTGCTTTTACATGAAAGCCGACCGCTGGCTGAAAAGAATGATACCAAGATGATACCTAAACCTGCAGGCATCATTCTGGTATAACCACTCAAAGTCGTGAATGGCATACCTGAAGACAAAAAAATGGTTAACAATAAAGCACAGTAAACGGTAAGGTATAAAAAAATTGCATACCTGAAAAGCAAACATGATAAAACATAATAACAATAACAATAACAATAAAACATTGCAGAATAGAATACAGTAAAAAAGAGCAGAACAATAGAGAGAGAATAGAGAGAGAGAGAACAATAAAACGACAACTATTTTTATTTTATATTTTTGTTTGTGTTTTTTTTTTTTTACACTTTTTTTTGTAACTAACTATAATAACTGTAACCGGTTCCAGGTTCGGGTCTCTCAAAATGCGATGGCATCTTGGGAGACCCTGTGAAAGTGTGCCTAGTCTGTGCAATGTTGTACCCTACGCTAATACTCAACTAGTGCATGGTAGCGTTCAAAACATTCACCAATGCAAAGACCAGGATTGTCAGGACAGGAGGGACAATAATAGCGGGTGTCACGGCTATATCCGCGCTTGCTGCAGACACAACATATTTTTTGGGGGGTTCGCTGGGTAGGGGTACTCGGGAGGACATAAAGAAAATGCCTCTCATGCAGCCGACTGCATTTGGTTGGGGATGTGAATGGGGGAAGTACGGGCGCTGCAGAAGCGGTGGGTTCCCAATTAGGATTGGCGAATGCAGCAGGAAGGGCACTATGGGCATGACGGGCCTGTGTTTGTCTTTTTGGTGGCAGCGGGACACTACTTGTGCTTGCCACCTCACCAGCTTGAACTGCACTTATGGGACTCGCCACGTCACCAAGTGTTACTGCAGTGCTGGTTTGACTACGACCGGGGTGACAGTGATCGATCGATACTGCACTTGGGTGGGCTGGGCCGGGCCGGGCGGAGGGGCAAAACGCAGGTGCTAGCAGGTATCTGGGCTGATCCCGCTAACACTGCGTTTTTGGGAACCCTAAACTGCTGGGGACGCTAGTATAGATCTGATCGGATCAGATATTGATCTGTTCAGATACTATACCACTAAGGGAGGCGTATGCTGCGTGCGTGGGTGTTAGCGGTACTGGCGCTAATCTGACGCTGCCTGGGGCTGGTGCTTGCCAGTTCACCAAAATGCTACCAAAAAAACTGTTAGCGATCGCAGGGATCAGGCCTGACTCTGCGAACGCTGCAGTTATGCGTTTAGTGTTTTGTAAGTGACAGTGATCGATCGATACTGCACTTGGGTGGGCTGGGCTCGCCTGGGCGGAGGGGCAAAACGCAGGTGCTAGCAGGTATCTGGGCTGATCCCGCTAACACTGCGTTTTTGGGAACCCTAAACTGCTGGGGACGCTAGTATAGATCTGATCGGATCAGATATTGATCCGATCAGATACTATACCACTAAGGGAGGTGTATGGTGCGTGTACGGTGCGTGCGTGGGTGTTCGCGGTACTGGCGCTAATCTGACGCTGCCTGGGGCAACGCATATCACCGCCGGGCGATCAGGGGGCTAAACCTTTATTCGGTAATAAACGGCGGGTGCCCTGACACTATAAAAAATAAACTAACTAACCAGCGTCACCCGTAACAGTTATACGGTGATCAGTGGTGAAAGGGTTAACTAGGGGGCAATCAAGGGGTTAAAACATTTATTAGATAGTATATGGGGGTCCCTGTCGCTATAAAACACTGACGGCGAACCTAAATATTTACGTCCCTAACTAGCGTCACCAGTGACACTAATACAGCGATCAGAAAAATGATCGCTTAGCGACACTGGCGACAGGGGGTGATCAAGGGGTTAAAACTTTATTAGGGGGGGTACTGGCGCTAATCTGACGCTGCCTGGGGCGACGCATATCACCGCCGGGCGATTAGGGGGCTAAACCTTTATTCGGTAATAAACGGCGGGTGCCCTGACACTATAAAAAATAAACGAACTAACCAGCGTCACCCGTAACGGTTATACGGTGATCAGTGGTGAAAGGGTTAACTAGGGGGCAATCAAGGGGTTAAAACATTTATTAGATAGTATATGGGGGTCCCTGTCGCTATAAAACACTGACGGCGAACCTAAATATTTACGTCCCTAACTACCGTCACCAGCGACACTAATACAGCGATCAGAAAAATGATCTCTTAGCGACACTGGTGAGGGGGGGTGATCAAGGGGTTAAAACTTTATTAGGGGGGGTAAGGGGGGTACCCTAGACCTACAGGGGGGTTACAGTAACTGTCCTAACACTGCTAACTGTCACAAACTGACACTATGCAGTAATCAGGAAAAAAAAAAAAAAAAAAAAAAAAAAACCTGCTTGGTGTCAGTTTGTGACAGGGGGGGGGTGATTGGGGGGGGATCGGGGGGCGATCGGGGGGGGATCGGGGGTGTAATGTATGCCTGGCATGTTCTACTGTGTGTGTTTGTGTTGTGCACTTACTTACATGTCATCTCTCCTCGGCGCTGGAACGGAAACTGACAGCCGAGGAGAGATGACATCACATCCTCTGCCTCTGTGTACTATACAGAGGCAGGGGATGTTTGTCAGTGGCTGGGAGCGATCGCGAGGGGGGGGCCACGATCGGATGGTCTCCCCCTCGTCTCTCATCGCTCCCAACCAAATGCCGACCGCAGCTGGCACCGGGGGGGGGTCCGATCGGACCCCCCACCCGCGGGAAGGCAATCACGTTTCAGGTACGTGATTTTGCCTGCCCGTGCCGCTCTGCTCACGTATATAGGCGTGAGGCGGTCGGCAAGTGGTTAAAATAAACCTACCATTAAAATTATAGATTGACCATTTCTTTGTCAGTGGGCAAACGTACAAAATCAGCAGGGGATCAAATACTTTTTTCCCCTCACTGTATTTCAAATAATTGACCTCTTTGCGATTACCCTCCCAATGGACCCTAAAATTGCACTCCTAAACATTATTCTGGAGGGATCAATGTCCCAGATGTTCAAACTATTGGTCACTCGTTTGCTTTTTCTGGCCCGCAAACTAGTGGCCCAATCAATGGCAACAAGCGGTCCAGAACATTCATGCCAGAGAAAAGTTGATGTATCGGCACAGAGGGCAAGCAAATAAATTCTCTAAGTTGTGGTCTCAGGCCACACCTCTGCTAATGTTGCTGCTCATCACACCTCTACTGGTTTTGATTTGCTGTAACCTATTCTACCAAGTTACTATATATATTTTGTGATATCAGTGCATTCCTAGTCTGTCAACTTACCCGTTACCTTTGTACGGTACCGTGTTACACATTACACTCTTCTGTCTGCTGGTTTTTGTGACTGTGTATTCTAAATGACTACTGTATTGCAATATTGTGGTTTGTAATTAGAACGCATTGTATCTTTCTCTTCCATTCTTTGTGTGTTAAAAAAAAAAAAATTAAGAATTACAATATAGTACATATTGCTTGCTACAAAACTGAAGTCCCATGGAGTGTGTGGGGTTATATGAGGATGCTCTGGGGGCATTCCCAGCAAAGCTGACCGTCTAAATTACCTGAAGGTAGCAGCATATAACCTATGATTTTCTTTTCCTGTGTCCTGTACTGTAATCCAAAATATGAAATTTACTGGTAAGTCAAAAGTTCCCAATTTTTTTGGCTGGAGTTTGACTGCTTTAAATAAATTCAATAATAATTAATAAAAGGAGACCTTTAATTTTTAGTTTGTAAGGCCAGGGATACATGAGTAATGAGCATGCCCCTGATCCGCTACTTAGATTGGTGTGTTTCTTTGTTGGAAACTCCAGTCAGCTTCAACATGCAAATCTCAAAAACACTTCATATAGAATATCCAAGGAACAAAACGGTCTGTGAGCTGCACTGCTTTTCCTTCCCTCAGTTTAGCAACTTAGTGTAAGCATTTTATAAAGAAGGGATGCCTAAAAGAGAGAACTTGTGCAGCCCATGCGACCATAAATTTCCCAGACAAATCAGAAAATGAAAAATTCAGGGTAACTGCTATAGGCAACACAGCTCATACTTTTTACAGACACGTTTAAGCACAGGGCCCATTTTTATTACAAATGTGGCAACAAAAAGGACCATAAAACAAGCTAAATTCCATGGTGCATACAAACAGGCAATAATGAAATTTATACTTTTTACAGCTTTGCCTGAATTCCAATAAAAAGGAGATGAGGAACACGTACAGCTTATGTGTCTAGATGTTTTCATGGTGTGAATCAGAGAGAGGGGTATCTCAATGCTTTACAAATTGTTTATCCAACTGGAAAATTGCCCAATATGTTGGCATGGGAACGGGATCTGGGATAGAAAATCGAATTAACTGATTGGTGGTCCTTGTCCACACAAACTTATAAAAGCATTATGAATATGGACCTTGTGGCATCAGATTACAAGGTTTTTTTCCCGATGGTACCTGGTTCCAAATAGTCTTTCTAAAATGTATCCAGGTACCTCCTCCTTATGTTTCAGAGGCTGTGGTAAGCCTGGCACAATGTTTCATACCTGGCGGACATGTGCGAATCGCCGGTTCTGGGTGAGAGTTTATACGCTGATCTATTCCGTGACACATGTAAACATAGTAAAGAACCCCAGCGTGGCCCTTCTCAATATTTCGATTGCTGAAATCCCCAAATACCAAGACCCTCATATACTTATATTTCTTGCGGCAAAAATCACTATAGCAATTGCCTGCAAGAAACCGGTAGTAGACTTGGCAGTTATGAAAAGTAAGCTGACCTGGATCATGTTACATGAAAAGCTGGTTAGCATAATAAAAGACAGATCTGCTAGGTTTTATCGCGTTTGGGACCCTTGACTCAAATACCTCCAACCTTCAGACGTTTAAAGAGTGTGAGTAGGGGTTGTGGGCCCCCCCTTTCTCTCCCTTTTTTTCTACTTTAAACCTTCATGATTTTCATATTTGCTATGTAATGGGGAAGATCTGCAAGCGTTTGTGACCCACGTCAGCTGGCCGGAGGATTATGTAAATGCTGGCCTATTTTATTTTTTTCCATGTCCCCTGCGTGGGTTATCCCAGAGCCCCGATAGGCTGGTTTATCTTTGTGTGTCTGACATGTTTTTTGGGTTCAGTTATCTATAGAAGTTGATATTACGATATGTTATTTTGTTGGCTCTGCCTGCCATTGATACGTTTATTTCACCCACCTGTGCTGTGGGACCATATCTTATCTCTATTCCGATACTACTGTTGGTGTAAGAGTTGTACACTCTACTCTTTTTGCATAAAATTCTAATAAAAATATTGAAATAGAAAAAGGAGATGAGGAATAACATGTCAGGACAACTTACATGGTCTGCATCAAGCTGACAGTGCCTAGCTAAGGCATGGAGAAGCCGTTGTATATATGGTTTAAAGATACTATTCAGCACGGCATCATTTATTTTATAAAGATGTTCTCCAAGTCTGTACCAAAAGTTAAAGGAGATTTCAACCACCTGTTAAAAGAGCAGACAAAAACAGTAAGTTCGTGAAGGTAGTAGAACCAAAAAGTCAATGTGCACAACAAGGTGAATAAAACAAAAACAAAAAATAGGGGGGGCTGTATTGTTGTATAAAAGAAAAACAATTGGGGGCCAAAAAATTCCTAAATAAATGAAAAAAAAATCTACAGTTATGGATGTTACAAGTCACCATACTTTGTAATCCTGCACATGGGCCCTAAATTCACATTTTCAGACTCTGTGGTTCTCTTATGCTGGTAAACATGCATTAACAGTTTTGCAATTAGCACAACGACAGGGTGAAGTTTATCTATGTGAAAATTCCCTTAAAGGCCAAGTTCAGCTTTGGAAAATGTTATATATTCCAGCCATATTTAGTGAGGAACATGTAACATGTTCCAGCTCCTGGCCCCTCTCCCCCAAATCCCCCCACCTCCTGTGACAGCAGGCGGGGGTTCTTCTCCCCACACCCATTGTCACTCCGCCTACACAGCCATATCATTCATTCACAGATTCCTATGAATGAATAAACTACAAGTATCATCTGGCACCACGGCAGACAGACTCAGTGGTTTCAATAAGCTGCAGGTGCACTGATAAGCACTCTCGTAGTCCACTGACATGTCCTCTATCTTTCAAACAGAAAGCCTATACAAAAGATATGGGCTGAAAACTAGAGGACATGTCTGTAGGAGCCCACATTGCACCTGTGATCTACTGATCGTGAGTGCTTTGTTTTTCCGGTAACAATAATAAATGCTCATAAATATGTGCATTTACGTTTTTTCTGAAGAGTGAACTTATCCTTTAACCACTTACCGCCCGGCCTATAGCAGATTGATGGCCGGGATGTGGTTCGGTTATCCGGACAGGGCGTCATATGGCGTCCAGCAGGATAACATGCCAGGGCGCGCCCACGGGAGCAAGCAGGCGGCATGTCAGTCTGACATGCCGCATCTCCAATCATGGTAAGGAGCCTCTGACGGAGGATTCTTACTAAGTGGTCAGCTGTGACCAATCACCAGGAAGTGCCATTAAAACGGCATTCCTTGGTTTGCGCTGTCAGGGAGAGCTGTTTGGCGGCTCTCCCTGTCAGCACATTGATTATCAGCACAGCCCCCATCAGATGTGCCAATCAGTGCCCCCTCAATAAAGTCTCAGTGCCCACCAGAGTGCCAATCAGTGCCCACCACAGTGCCAGAGACCATCAGTGCCCACCACAGTGCCAGAGACCATCAGTGCCCACCACAGTGCCAGAGACCATCACTGCCCCATCAGTTCTACATAACAGTGCCTCCTCATCAGTGCCCATTAGTGCCAACTTATCAGCGCCCGTCAGTGAAGGAGAAAACCTTTTATGACAGAAACTAAGAAAAACTTTTAAAAAAAAGTATTTTTAAGTTTGTTTAGCCAGAAATATAAAAAACCCAGAGATGATCAAATACCAACAAAAGAAAACTCTATTTGTGGGAAGAAAATAATAAAAATTTAGTTTGGATACAGTGTTGTATGACCGCACATTTGTCATTCAAATTGCGACAGCGCTGAAAGCTGAAAATTGCCCTGGGCAGGAAGTGCCTGGTATTGAAGTGGTTAAAAACTCTACTTAAGGACTCTGCACCCTTGCAGTTCGAGTTTTCTCTAAACCAATTTTACCCACCTTATCACCTCCTAGTAGCACTAACAACCTTAAAACATGGGAATCATTCTATTTTTGTTATACTTCAGGCCATCAAGCAGCAGGATAACATGGAAGCTCTGGAAGGTTGCTGCCTGAGGCCAGTCACTTCACTGGGTATATTTAAGGGTTTACAACCACTTTAATATTTTCTGCCAAATATGAGAGTAAATCAGATTACCTCATACTGTGGGTGGCCAGCACAGATTAGGAGAAGTTCCAGGGTTCGCAGGTTTCCAAGATCATGCCCTGGAGAAGACACAATTTTCTCCAAAAAGGTTTCACACAGTTCCGTAAACATCCTACAGTAATTTAACACCCTGAAAAGATAAAAACAGAATACAGTTAAGCTCACAATATTACAAAAAAAGTTCACTTTGTCACCAAGCGTCCTGTCCTAAGACCTATTACATGTAAGCCAAATGTCACTGCTAACTTCAAGGGAAAATAAAAGTCCTGCACCTCATTTCCCCTCTTAATTTCTCTACAAAGCATATATTTACTAATTTACTCTCTGGCTCTGAGTAAGAGCCGGTTCACACAGTGGCGACTTGTCAGGCGACTTAGCCGCCTGACAAGTCGCCTCCCGTTCTGTACAATGGAACCGTTCTAATAGGAGCGACGCAAGTCGCTCCGACTTAGAAATAGGTTCCTGTACTACTTTGGGGGCGACTTGGGGCGACTTGCATAGACTTCTATACAGAAGTCGTTTTGCAAGTCGCCGCGGAAGTAGTTTGCAGGTCGCCCCGCTGAGGCGACCTGCAAGTCGTGCCGCCCCTGTGTGAACCGGGGCTCAGCCAACAGAAGGGATATTCTTTTACTACAGTTTAAATAACAGTCTACTTCAAAGCTGTGAAGGAGGGACCAAATGAAGACAGAAGGCCTGATGTGTTCCTATACTGTGTCTTCCAAAACAGTAACAGGAGTGAAAGAGATAGAGGTCATTCACATTCTGTTTCCATATATTTTGCTTTAGGGCTGGGCATGTCTCAGGCAGCGGAGCCCAGAAGATGGTTCCATAGCATAAATATAGGTCTCGATCATTTTAATTTGTAAAAGATAAGTTTTAGAGCTGGAGCAGAATTTTTGGAGTGGGACAAAAGTTAAAATTGAACTAAATATCTGGGTATTCAGATCCATAACCAACTTTCTGGAGCACAATGCAAACACTCACATGATGGTCAAACATATAAACTCGTACAGTATATAGGTCAAAATGAATCTTGTTGAAACAAGGAGTCTAAATAACTATCCATTTCATTTACTCTAGTCAACTACTTTAGCTCTCTGGATGTCCATAGTAAGACCAGAGTCAAAAGGGTTTAAAACAAGCTCATTGCTTTGTTGTTCAGCCGACTCCTAAACGTAAATGTAATCCAAGCAGCTGTATAGCCGCTCAAATCACTTTCACAGTACTTGCAGCATGCTTACACTACTTGCTGTGTATTAAAAAACACCAAACAACGATTTAAAAGTGCCCCCATCACCCTACATACACCTACCACTGCTAACGCATGCATAGGGTGTGCACATGTATGTAAACAATGATTGAGCAACACATGTTATATATAGCCCCACACGTTGGAGTGAGAGCACCAATTCTAGCTCTCGGAAAAAGAAAAAAAAAAAAGGAACAGGTACTAGGTTTCTAAATTTACAGTTTACTCTAAATAGATGAGCTGTAAATGTATTCAAAGCATCGCCTAGTAATTTTGTGCACCATCATTTTCTAAATTTTGCAAGCACAGCTTGTTTTTAAGCTTGACATATTTGGTAACTATTCACTCAACTTCATCCCATCTTATATTTTATTAAAAAAAAAAAAGAAGGGGGGGTTAAACTTTGTGTACATTAACCACCTCAATACTAGGCACTTTCGCCCCCTTCCTTCCCAGACCAATTTTCAGCTTTCAGCGCTCTCGCACTTTTAATGACAATTACTCGGTCATGCTACACTGTACCCAAATAAAATTTTTATCATTTTGTTCGCACAGATAGAGCTTTCTTTTGGTGGTATTTATTCACGACTCCATTTTTTTTTTTTTGCGATATAAGCGCAAAAATAGTGGAAATTTGGAAAAAAAACAATATTTTCTTTTTTCTGTTTTAAAAGAAATCCAGTAAAATCGAATTTTGTCATAAATTTAAGCCAAAATGTATTCTGCTACATGTTTTTGATAAAAAAAATCCTGTTAAGTGTATAATAATTGGTTTGTGTGATCACGGACATATGTACGCAAATGATCATGTACAGATGTGTGCAGGTGATCACGTACATATGTGTGCAGATTACCATTGGGACATGTGATTTTAGTGTGACATATGTGGGGGACAGCTTTTTTTATTATTTGGGGACATGTGTTTTGGGGACATGTGTGTTTTACATTATGTGGGGACATGTGTGTGTGTTTTACATTATGTGGGGACATGTGTGTGTTTTACATGTATGTATTTACATGTGTGTTGACACTAGGTTGGTGATCAGTGAGTAAAAAGCTGTAAAAAACAGCTCATACTCACTGATCATCAGCCGGCTGCAGCGATCCCCTCTCCTCTCCTCCTCAGCGACAACTTCCGTGTGAGGAGAGGAGAGCTGATTGCCTAGCAACCGGCTGTGTTTACATCACATGACGGCTGTGATTGGACACGGCCGTCATGTGATCAGGAGGGCCAATCACAGAGCCCTCCTGCCGATCCGAGATGCGCCGTGTCCGGGGGACACGAGCGCATCGGGATCGCGCCGCTGCGCGGGCACGCGCGCGCGCGATCCCGCTCCGTCTGAGGGACGTTCCTGAACGTCCACTCAGAAGGAGAGAGCGCCCACCTGGCCGTTTATGTACATTGGCCGGGTGGGAAGTAGTTAAAATAATTTTAGTGTATTTTTTTACTGAAAATATAAATTAACAGTTGCGCAAATATCAGGCAACATAAATTGGAACAGCCATCGTTTTAGTCTACAGAGCCTAGGCGTTTAGAAAATATATAACATTCTGGGGGTGTCAAGTAATTTTATAGACAAAAATGGAGACAACCTCCAGCACCCAAATCTGAGGCAATTAATGCTGAGCTCCTACCATTTAGGGGAGCCCTTCCATACAACTATAGAGAGGACGCAGAGAATCAATCGGATTCTCAAGCCCAAGATAGACAGGTCACCACCAGATGGGAATAACTCCACACAGAATGAAACACCAAAACCTGGACCACAAGAGCTGATCAACCAGAACCCACAAAAAACAGGTGAACAACAAATTCTCATGCAGGGAATAGAAGACCCCCAACCTGATGTGATAAATAAGAAACCAAGTAAAATCCTTAAAAAGGGAGCAGGTCCTGAGAAGGAACCCAAGACAAAAAACAGGTCCTTGCAAGAAAGACAAGCCAATCTAAAAATGAAGGTCCTAAACCTTTACACCCCTGATGCCCCACAAACAAGGAACAAGACCACCAAGTCTAAAGAGAATGTTTGGCCAGACAACCAATCTTTCTAAGAAAATCTAACCAGGCTCAAAAAGTCATCTAGAATACAAGTCTACAAAAGGTATGAAGTGATTGTCGAGTCCGCAAAAGAATTCAGGATTGGTTTTCCATGAAGTCAATATCACTGAAGGAACAGGGCACAAAGAAATCATCCAAAAAAGGGGTAGACAGGAGATGAAAGTCGGCACTTAGCCCTAGATGGGAGCAACCAGAACTGAAGAGGAAGCCAATACAATCCCTCCGATACACAAAAGGTGCCTCTGGGGAAATACCATAGGGATCCCTCTGAAAAACAATCCTGCCTATCCAGAACCTTAAGTCAAAGGTCTAGAAATGCCCTGATCTACCAGATCCAGGAAAGCATCATCCTCCATGGAGTAAGGAACAGGAATCATAGCAGTACATCAAAGAACTTCAGAATGATAAAACCAAAACGAGGGCAAGTCCCTAAAAGTCTCATGCTGCTGGGAAACTGAGCCAGTCGTTCCCACCTTTTCCTCAGCTCAGAGCTCCAGTGAGTGCTGTAGGGGCAGCCATCTAGGTAAGAATGACTGCTTACTTTTTTTATTCCTGCACTTTTTTTTTTTTTTTTTTTTAAAGGTATGCACACCCTCTACAATTTTACTGTTTTTTTTCTGTTAGGGCAAGTTGCTGGCAGATCCACTGTTTAACACAATCTCTCTCAAAGCAGAACAGTTACAACACACTCTCAGGTGGGGTCCAGGACCTTACATCGTGCATCAAGTCCGCATAGCGGAATACCTTGAATAGTAGGTGGGGTGGGAGGTCTGCAGCTGTAGGGGCACTGAAAAGCTAGAGGCATTAGGCTGATCCTTCACATGAAAGGTAATGCGTACTGCAGCAATAAGAGCTGAAATTACCTATTGCAATTTCAAGGATCCAATTTCAATGGATCAACTTCAGTTCAACCAGCCTGCCTATCGATGGATCGTATCTTGGTTAGTTTAGCAGGGACTGGCCGAGATTTGATCCATATATGGCCAGCTTAATTAAACATAGTTTCTAACATTACCTCAGTTGCAATGTTTGCTGGACAGCATTAGCACATAACTGATAAACATCAATGGAATTGCACTTTAAGCTTTGGGAGCACCCAAGTGAATTGTTAACACGCGAAGAACTGTGCAACAATTGACTACTGTGTGTCCTTGTGAGCCCTGCAGTAATTCAAACTGTTGTATCAAGGCTTTAAAGCTCACCAACAATTACAGGATAGGGGTGATTGCTGGCTGCATAACAGCTGGATCAATCCACCATGTAACCCGTACCAAGATCATATTGACATTGATAGAGTGAAGAGATGTGACTATGTATAGTTACATAGTTGTTAAGGATGAATGAAGACACTGGTCCTTTCAGTTCAACCTGTGGGTGTGTTTATGTCACTATTTTCAATCTCTCTGTACATTGTGTTTGCTAAGGAACACATCTAAACTTTTTTTTTTATTTCAAATAAATTCGTCACTGACACTACCAACTGTGGAAGGGCGTTCCGCATCTTCAACGCTCTAACAGTAAAGACCGTTTAGCAGTTTATTATTCTTATTCAACTTCATTGTGTGGCCTTGCGTGTCTTTTTTTTAGAGACCTAAGATTATTAAATGGTTTCCTCCCAATGATACATTCCCCATTTAAAGATTTTTATATTGTGTTTCTATCTCCTATTAAGTGCCCTTTCTCCAGAGAGAAAAAGTTTAAGGTTTGTAGTCTTTCCGCATGACGGAGGTCCTCCAGTCCCTATATTAGCCGTATTGCCCTTCTCTGGACTCTGTCCTATATAAGGACATTCTTCCTGAGGATTGGTGACCAAGACTGGATGGCAATTTTTATTTAACATTTGCAAGCATACAGGTTCCACAATTTCTCAAAACATAGCATCAAGTACATCAAGTCATAGAAAAGTAGACAAGTACAATTACAATGTCCAGCACTATACAGCCCAAGGCAAATCCAAGCCCTTCAGTGTTTGATTTGAGGGCCCCACCAGTGGGCAGATAGAGCAGGTATGAGAATAGTCTCACAGCGTGTTAACAGCTAGCTATTATACCTTGACTGTGAATATAAAAATAATATTGCAAATGTCAACCTACCCCAAAATTCTGTTCATGACTAGGCCAACCAGAGCCAAACCAGGAATGTCAAGCCAGCCTCCCCAAACTATCAAATTTGACAAAGCATCCTCTGTGTTGACAGAGGACCTGTTTATTTCGAAAAGAGGTGCCCATATGCATAAGCCATTCCTTAAAGCAGGGTTCCACTCAAATTTTTAACTTAATCTTACCCCCTTCAGTTAATTGAATAGATGTTCAAATGCCGCCCGAAAAAAATTTTTTATCGATGTAATTACCTTTATATTGTACTTTATTGTGGCACTTCCTGTCTCTCCTCCCATGGGAGTAGGCGTGTTTATTGCCTTTCCCCAGCGCCGCACTGTCTCCTGGGAGCTTAGTGTCAGGCTTCCCAAGATTCAGTGCGGGAAACAATGATCATGCGCGTGAACAAGCTGTGAATGAACAGCATTCACCACATCCAGGAAATAAATGCTTGTGGGCTTCACATGCCCACAAGCAAGATGGAAACAGCCAGCATCACATTTTTTAAGTTATTCTTCAGTACGAAAACAGACAGAGGCGGAAATATTACACCCAAACTGTGAGTATTATTTTGGGATTAGCAAAGTGTCTCAATGACCTAAAAAAAAAAAAAAAAAAAAAGAAGGATTGGTCGCCGGACTCCCGCTTTAAGGGGGATGGCACACTTAAGATGTGGCTGAACCACAGATTTAGGTCTAAGGTTTAAGTTGTAGAATTATAGTTTTATGTTTTGAGTAAACCCCCTTTTTAATGCATGCCAATAGCCTGTTAGAAGATGAGGCTCTGCTATGCAGCAAGCAAGGCTATTACCTTGCATTCAGATTTTAAGCTCCCAAGTTCATTACTTTACATTTTTCAATATTAAAACTTCATCTGCCATAGAGCTGCCCACCCATCTCTATTAACTGTGTCTTCTTGAAAAATTAATATATACTGATGTGAAGTTATTTCTCTGCTTAGCTTTGTATCATCAGCAAACACAGAGACTGAACTATTTACTCCAGCCTCTAAATCGTTTGAGGTTAAACAGAATCAGGCCCAGGACAGAGCCCATCTAATCAAGTCCCCAGAGCCTTTCACTATTCAGAGTATTTTGACTGTATAAAACTGCTGACTAGTGCAAAATTACAGACAGGCTTTTCCCATTTATATCCTCCCAAAGAATCTGTGAATACCCTGCACAGGCAGCCAGTATAATGTCAACTATGACAATTGAGGCTTAGAAGTGACCTGAGTCAGCTGGCAGACTCTGGAAACACTTCCAAAATGAAATGACGTTGTGGTGTACATATAGAAACACCGCTTCAGCCCCGGAAGATTTTACCCCCATCCTGACCAGAGCACTTTTTACAATTTGGCACTGCGTCGGCTTTAACTGACACTTGTAAGGTCATGCAATGCTGTACTCAAACTAAATTTATGTCCTTTTTCCCCTCCACAAATAGAGCTTTCTTTTGGTGGTATTTGATCACCTCTGCGGTTTTTATTTTTTGCGCTATAAACAAAAATATATCGACAATTTTGCAAAAAAAAACAAAAAAACAAACAATATTAAAATTTACTTTTTGCAATAATATCCCCAAAAATGTTTTTAAAAAACAAATGTCTTCATCCGTTTAGGCCAATATATATTCTTCTACATATTTTTGGTAGAAAATAAAATAAAAAGATAAGCGTATATTGATTGGTTTGTGCAAAAGTTTTTTGGTTTTTTTACTAGTAATAGCGGTACTGCGACATTGCGGCGGACAGATCGGACACTTTTGACACTTTTAGGACCAATGATATTTATACAGCTATCAGTGCTATAAAAATGCACTGATCACTGTGTAAATGTAACTGGGAAGGGGCTAACACTAGGGGGCGATCAAGGGGTTAACTGTGTTCCCTAGTTAGTGTTTCTAACTGTATGGGGATAGGAATGACTGGGGGAGGAGACATATAGTTGTTCCTACTTAGCAGGAACAAACAATGTCACCTCTCCCCTGACAGAACAGGGATTTGTGCGTTTACAAACACAAATCCTCGTGCTGGCGCTTGTAGCTGGCAACACGCATCGGGCGCCCCCTGGCGGCTCTTAACCACTTTTGGACCACCGCACGCCGATATACGTCCTAAATTTGAAAAGGGATATCTTTGTTATGGCAGCAGCTAGCTGTCATAACCCTGGTATCCTCTTCTTCAGCGGGTGGTCCGGTTTCCGATAGTGGTCTCTGCGGCGGATTTTCCGCTAGACCACTTTTAAATCGGCGGCGGGAGAGGCCCCCCTGCCGCTCTCCGGTGCCCTCCGCCACTTACTGGAGCCGTCGGTAGCGGCGGAGGCGATCAGGTCGTTCTCCATTGATATGGAGACGAGTGAGGGAGAAGGCCCCCAGCCGCCTCCATACCATTGCAGGGAGGAAGCGACATCAAATGTCACTCCCGCCCATAGCTCTTAAAGGGCCTTTTTTTTTTTTCAAATGACATTTTTTTAATTGCATTTTAGTGTAAATATGAGATCTGAGGTCTTTTTGACCCCAGATCTCATATTGAAGAGGTCCTGTCCTGTTTTTTTTCTATTACAAGGGATGTTTACATTCCTTGTAATAGGAATAAAAGTGACACAATAATAAAAAGGTAAAATAAAGAAGAAAAAAAAAGTTAAAATGCGCCCCATCCCGCCGAGCTCGCGTGCAGAAGCGAACGCATACGTGAGTAGCGCCCGCATATGAAAAACTGTGTTCAAACCACACACGTGAGGTATTGCCTCGATTGGCAGCGTGAGAGCAATAATTCTAGCCCTAGACCTCCACTAACTCAAAACATGCAACATGTAGAATTTTTTCAACGTCGCCTATGGAGATTTTTAAGGGTAAAAGTTTGTCACCATTCCACAAGCAGGCGCAATTTTGAAGCGTGACATGTTGGGTATCAATTTACTCAGCGTAACATTATCTTTCACAATATAAAAAAAGAATTGGGCTAACTTTACTGTTGTCTTATTTAATTCAAAAAAGTGTATTTTCTCCAAAAAAAAAAAAGTGCGCTTGTAAGACCGCTGCGCAAATACGGTGTGATAGTATTTCAACGACCGACATTTTATTCTCTAGGGTGTTAGAAAAAAAATGTATAATGTTTGGGGGTTCTAAGTAATTTTCTAGCAAAAAAAAAAAATGTTTTTAACTTGTAAACAACAAATCTCAGAAAGAGGCTCGGTCCTTAAGTGGTTAAAAGGGTACAATGTACCCATACAGGGTTTCGCCCAGCAGAGCCATTCTGCCGACGTATATCGGCATGGGCCGGTCGGCAAGTGGTTAAAGTATACATGTACATTAAACCCTAGGTCAATCTTTAATCAGTAAGTACCATAATCAGTAAGTACCATGAACTTAAAGGAAAACTACAGACATTGGCTAGTTAGAAATGTTTCTGTAAGTACTATTGGTGGCCACTCATTAAAATTAGAAGAAAAGAGGTTTAACCTTAAACTACGTAAAAGGTTCTTTACTGTAAGAGCGGCAAGCATGTGGAATTCCCTTCCACAGGCAGTGGTCTCAGCGGGAGGCATTGATAGTTTCAAGAAACTATTAGATAAGCACCTGAACGACCGCAACATACAGGGATATACAATGTAATACTGACATATAATCACACACATAGGTTGGACTTGATGGACTTGTGTCTTTTTTCAACCTCACCTACTATGTAACTATTCTAACTATGTGTGAGCATAAAACCAACTCCATTTTCTGATCGCATGTGCCTTTCCTTCTTGCTTGATGGGACTGCACAGTGACTAGACAGTCTGAGGGCCAGTTCACATCACATGCAGTCCAGGGTGTTTTTTTCTGCATCAAAAATGCATGGAAAGTAGGTTATATGTCTTGCAATGGCATAGTTCACACTAGTGCTTGCAATTCCAGTGCATTCTGTTTCTATGGTGTGAACTGGCCCTAATAACTTGCAAGGCTAACTGAACTTATCTCGGCAGTTATTAAGCAAACCCAGCTGATACAGATGACAACTACAGAAAGATTTTATAAATCTGAATACAGAATGCAATTGTCACAACATGGAACAGTAAGCAAGTTAAAACATTACAAAAGGCTATTTTTTTTTAATTAAAGCAACAAGTTACACTTAACTGCTCTGTACAATGGTATCGCACAGAGCAGTCCTAAACCTCCTTCTCAGGTCCACCACCAGCGCTGTCTGCTCTTCCTCTTCAGTGTCTGCCCCCATAGCAAGTGCTTTCTACAGAAGCAGACGTGTGCTCGTTTTCAAGCCAGGCTGTGTGCATCTATAAAAACACAAACACATAGCGTGGCTTGGCCCTGCCCCTTTCTCATTGGATTTGAGAGAGAGAGTGAGAGTGAGAGACGGATGGCTGCTCTTGGGAACATAGCTGGTTCAAGATCGGGCTCAGGTAAGTATTTGGGAGGATTAAGGTAAAAAACCTTTAGCCTATACAACAGTGATTCTCAAACTGTGTACCGCGGCACACTGAGATTTGCAGGAGTGCCGTGGGAGTTTATAAAAATATTTAAAATTGCTAGCGTTTTTAAACCTTTAACATATCGAAAATTTAAATGGTAAATCAATGACACAAAAGTAAAAAAAAAAAGTAACATATATAAAAAAAGCAATCTCTGTCAGTCTGTCATTTATTGGTTCCATTTCGTAACGCAAGACTTGTGCGAGATCTCGGGAGAACTCGGCCGCTTTAATTACATTATAATAATAGAGACCGTTCCATTTGTTTGTTCCGTTTTTTGACTTTGGAGCCTCACTTCAATCTGATTTGCTCTCGAAAGCAGGTACATCCTTCACATTAATAAAGAAGTTTTTCATCACAAAAATTGTTAAAATCTTTTCAGGTGTGCTGTGAAAATTTTTCGATCTTTTTGGTGCGCCTCAAGACAAAAGTTTGAGAAACACTACTATACAAACAATCACTTTAACATGTGAAAATCGCATTATAAATTGTTATAGATGCTGGTACAAAAGCATGAAATGTATATTTACTGAAAATATAGTATAGTTACCCATTAGGTCACAAACCAAGTGGGGTATCTTCCACCGTCATACACAACTGCACAAATTTGGCATGGTAATCTAGATTTCTAAATACATTCATAATGATAAGATGTAGAAACCAATATGGGCCAAAAGGAAGGTAAAAGGAAGTTGGCAAGCTTCGATATTACGTGCAAGGTACCTACACTTCAGACAATTTTGCAAGATTTTTTTTTTTTTTTAAATGACAGATAGACTACAGGCAGCCAGTCTATGTGCACAGAAGTAAAATATATTTTAGTATCAAGAGTGAGACAAAATTTACGCTATTGACATTTAGCGTTCTATAGGCTTAGAAACTTTTTTTTTACATTATGCTTAAAAACTGCATGCCCCTCTAAGTGACATCACACCTGTGTACCTAGCATACCAAAGGCAAAAGGACCAGTAAGCGCAAAGCCTCCTTCTAGTTTAATAACAACCCCTGAACCTCTCATCAATGGGCTGATGTTGCTAACCTCTACTTTCAAATACAGAAACCAGTCAAGTGCTGAAATGCATTAGACTCTTCCACTCCTGTTCAGAAAGAAGAGTGGAGTGGAGTGGAGTGATGCTTGAAAGCTTTGGACAACATACATTTTTGTGTATTTTTCTTCAAAAGGCTTCTGTATAAGTTTAAATACCAAATCCAGTTACTATGTGATGCACAAGTCTCAAAGTAAACAAAAAACTTCCTTTACCCTCCCTTGACTGAGCCCTGACCTCCTTTATGTACGATTTACCCTTTTTCCCAATCAGACACTGTAGCTCACAGAACAGTTTCAACAACAGAGGCAGTCACGTCAATCCAGAATGCAGCAGGCAGGACTAGGTAGGTGTGGCCTGGTGATGCTTGACAAGCTACAGGCTTAAAACGGAGTTCCACCCAGAAATGGAACTTCCGCTGATCCGGTTCCTCCCTCCCTCCGGTGTCACATTTGGTACCTTTCAGGGGGGAGGAGATACCAGTCTAATACAGGTATTTGCTCACACTTCCGGCGAAAGAGTGCCCCAAAAACTGCAGCGAACTACGCCATGTCTGGCCCCTCCTACGTCTCCTCCTCCCCCCCCCCCCCGCTGCCTTCTGGGAGTCCATTCAGAATGCCGCAAGGCTTCACTTCCTGATTCCCCTACTGAAGATGCCGATGCCTGCACCCAGAGCCAAGGGACAGTGTCGGCTTTGGGTGAGGACATCGCGGGCGCCCTGGATATGTAAGTGTCCTTATTTTAAAAGTCAGCAGCTGCTGTATTTGTAGCTGCTAAATTCAAATTTTTTTTTCCCCGGCGGAACTCCACTTTAAGAATAAGCAATGACAATGCTGATAGCCATGCCCCCTGCAACATTTTTTTTAATCCTACTGTAGTGCAAGCCGACACACTCTACCGAGAGAGGCAACTCTGTTCTGAATTCAGAAGCGGCCATATCGTTGTCACACCATCATAGGCTTTGATGGCTTTGCCTGGGCTGAGGTAATGTCTTCTGTCAGCAGCAGGAAGAATTTCTCTAGTGTCCTCTATCCCAGTGATCAGACTGAAACACTAACTGTAGCAGGTCACCGGGTGGAAGGCAGTAGTATGGGACTAATTATGTAGGTCTGGTCTATATAGATCTTTATATCACTAAAAAGTTTGCCAACATGAGGAGGTCCCGATTGCTCTCTTTAGGCCTTTAGTTATCATAAGAGGGGTCACCAGTAGAAAGGAGAAGGTCCTGATTCCCCTATATCAAAAGGGGTCTATACTGCGGCCTGCTGCAAGATTTTATGCAACCCTCAGATGTAAGAGGGGACTCTCATGTAAGGAGGGACTCTGATTGGCTTGAGTTTATTTGGAATTTCTTTGATTTGTTTTGCTTAATTTTTTGCTTGTTGTTCAATGCAGATATAAAAAATAAACTCCAAATAGAACATATTAATTCATTTCAATTTGATTAATAAAACTGATTTTCTTTCTTTTTCTTTTTCAGCATGTGAATATTTGTAAAATATATGATGTGGCTCTTGTACCAAAAACTTTGTAAACCCTGTGTATAGGAAATTGGTGAACACAGCCAGTGAACAAGCACTATTTTACATGGTTGTTTCATGTGATCCATCATCTCAGTCTAGGAAGTAGATTCTATCCTGAGTATAAATATGTATGCAAAATAATCATTGGGGGAGTACCTATGGGGAGAGTCCAGGATTGAAAAAGCTTTGGCCATCACTGTAGACCACATACTCAGCAATAGCATACAATGCAAAGCTGCAGCAAGCAAGGCTAGCAGACTAGTATCATGCATTAAAAGGGGTTTTTACCAAGATTTACCACTTTAAAAAAATATATATATATAAAAAAAACCTGGTTTAGCCTCATCTTCAATATGCAGTTCAGTTTTGGTCACCTATGTCCTTAAACTAGAGACAGTCCAGAGAAAGAAAACCAAACTAATAAGGGGGCTAGAGGACCTTAGATTTAAAGACGGACTACAAAAAGTTAAATTTCTCCCTTGAGGAAGAACTCAAGAGGGGATACGATTGCAATATACAAATCTTAATGGTGACTGCAGTATTGGGAAAAAAACAGTATAATCTAAGATCTCTGAAAGAGACAGATAGCCACGCAAAGAAGTTTGACGAGAAGCATTTACTGCTTAGGGGTTCTTTACTGTTCGGGCGGGAAAGATGTGAAACACCCTTCCACAGTTAGTGGTTTTAGCAGAGAGTGTACATAACTTCAAAAGGCTATTAGATGTGTTTCTCACTGAACAGAATACAGAGATATGGGACATCATAGCGACATATATGCGCACACGTTGATCTGGAAGGATCCTTTTCTTAATTCAACCTTAACAACTGTAAGTTTTAATTAATTCTTACTTGTCCATGTCTTCTCGTGCCACTGCCATGTGATAGGCCACTTCAAGTGTGAGCACTCCCTGGAATAGCTGTGTTCCTAGGCTAAGGTGAGTCTCAATATTTTCAATGGCATAGAGTGCAGAACACACACAGTCAGATGCAGCTTCATGTAAATTGGACGATGTTTGGTCCTGTTGCTAAAACACAAAAAAAAAAAAAAAGCTTACATTTAGTACATGGCAGATTACAGCCCAAGTTTAGAGCCCAAGTCCAGCCAAAATTAATTCTTCAATTCGGCATATAGTATAGAAGGGTTTGAACTTCATTTTTTACTGCTATGCCCCTGGAGAGGTTACCTTTAACTTTCCTTTCTAGTGATCACAAAGGAAGCAAGAAGCAGAATATTCACAAAAGGACACATACTGTAGTAAAAGACTATTAGAGGTTCTATCCCTTTACACTATTGCATTCTCCATTGGAAAGTCTTGCTTTTCACTTCATGTGAAGGTGACCACACATAAACCCAAGATAGAATGTATAGCCCCTCCCCACTTATCTTTAAATTTAAATACAGAAGTGAACAGAAACATTACTGCTTACTGTACTCTAAAGCAAGTCACCAAGAGGTAATAAAGAAAAAAGCACTTTACAAAAGATGAGCTAAAATATGTACCTCTACGGCTGTCTGTGCCTATTCACTCTCGAAGACCCACACCAGCCAAAGAATGTTCAGCATGTGAAGCACTTTCAGGAGTGTTGGACACCTATATGTCCTGCTGTGGTCGCTACAGCTCTCCTGAACGTGTCAGATGATGAAGCTCCTTTGGCCAGTGTATTTCTTCAAAGAGCAAAAATCAAAGGCACGGGTGATTGGACCAGTATATCTCTATTTCTCTCCTTTTAAAAGGTGCCTTTTGTTTTTTCTTTTTAATAGAATTATTATACTCACTGTAAAATCCTATTTTTGGAGTCTATTAAACTAACACAAGTCTTTAAACTTCAGGTTATACTACCTCCTACAGGGGGGTTGGACATTGAAAATAAACTGTAAATAAACTGTAGACCAGCCCAGGTTAACCCCCTCCTACTACCAGCATGCCTCAGTTTTGTAGCAAAGCAGTATCAAGAGTATGGACACAGTGATGGGACCGGTGTCCCTCAATAGACTACAAGAAAAGAAGTGTACAGCAAGGGACAAAACATCTTTAAGCCATACCTATCCCTCCTTTCACAAAAAATAATAATAAATAAAGCACCCACACCAGCATATAGCACTGGTGATATAACCAGGACCTCACAGATTAATCATGGGAAGTTCCTGTCACATGTTCCAGTGGGCAGACCCAGAGTTCTAGGAAGAGTTCCAGGAAGTAAATGGAGATGGATCCAACTGCCCATCATGAAATTAGTCACTATAAAAAGAATGGGGGTTGAAAAGAAAAATAATCTAACCAATTCATTAAAAAACTGAAATTATCTATAAGTGTTTGCAGATTGCCACTAACAAACATTTGCTGTAATTTCTATAACAGTAAAGTTCCTTTTTAACCTCTGTGACATCCTAAAGCAGCTGAGGGGTGGGCAACATTCGCTAACAAGCCCAAGAAAAAAGAAAAAAAAAACAAAAAAAACATTAAAGTGAAGATTGCCTGAAGTTGAAGGACTTTATGCTTGAAGCTGGCATTGGACGAACCTGAAATTTCCACCTAGAAGCATGTGTAAACAGAAGATCATGTGGCAGTCTTGAAATTTGGGAAATGCTTGATGCTGACAAGCCCAGGAAGCACTCACTGAACACACACTATTGTGTTTATTGGATGGAATCTAATACTTGGAACCATAAGCTTGGATGATGGTCTGCCTGAGCCACCTAGACATGGTAGATTGTGAAGCCTATGCACCCTTCCAGGTCCATTTAGGATTACAAAAAGGGAAAGTCTTCTTGAAACAAGCAGGTACTAATGAAATGACTCAATGCCCTAAACCTGGGGTCTCAAACTGGCGGGCCTCCAGCTGTTGCGAAACTACAGGTCCCATGAGGCATTGCAAGGCTGACAGTTACAAGCAGGACTTCCACAGGCAGAGGCATGAAGGGACTTGTAGATTTGCAACAGCTGGAGGGCCGCCCGTTTGAGACCCCTGCCCTAAACGCATCCAAAAAGGGAGAAAATGTCCTTTTAGTGAACTGGAGCCAGACAGAGGAGCAGAAAGACAAAGTCCTGGGTGAGGTGAAGTCCTGGGTGAGGCCCTTGGCCTCAACACCACCTTGTCCCTATGCAAAACCTTGCAAGATAAAGCCCCAAGGTCAGACACCCACCTTACAGAGGAAGGAAAACTTCCTTGTGGGTAACAGTAGATAGAGGAATGTATCCAATGGGTTGAAATGGTGGGTCCTGAAGTGCAGAGAGAAAGATTTAGATCCATCAATATCTATAGGGAAGTAGATAGCGAGAGCTACTTTGGAAGACCCCTGTACAAAACTCTTAATCAAAGAATGAAAGGCCAACGGTCTACGAATTAAAACAGAAGGAGCAGAAACCTGACTCTTGATAGTTCTAAGAGCACTGGTCTAGACCAAGGAAGGAGAGGATTAATTTACCAATGTGGTGTTCGCCAACTGAATCTGGGTCACATGACTACAGAGATGGATTCCTGAACCACCAAGCAAGGAACAGGCTGGTCCTTAAGGACAAAACAAATAGTTTGACCCACAACAACAGAATTTTGTGTTGTAGGGGTCTGGCATAATCGCAAATGGAACTGCTTTGAAAAGCCTTCCATCAGACCCAGGGTGCTCTTGAAAAAGCAGATGACTCCTGGACTAGAGAATCTAAAAGTGAAACTAGAGAGTCTGAAGCCTCGCCTATGGAAGGAACAAACTGGCTTGAGCTTTGTCCAGGACTAGACACAGATAATCCCAAACAACTGTTACCTTAATAGGAGTTTGTCCAAGTATCCCACAATGGGGATGCCACAAAATCGCACAAATAACTGAGATTTAAGCCAGCAACTTGATGAATACCTAAGATGCAAATGGCAGGCTGAGGGCAAGGGTCACAAACTGGTAGTGTAGGTGCCTACAGCAAAGTGACCTGATGCGCTGGAAAAAGGAGAACATGAAAGTGATTATCCACAAAAACCAGAAAGTCACCCTGGTGAAAGGAGACGACGACAGATTTGGTGGATTCCATGTCAAATTTGTGGAGTCCACCTCCTGAACCCAAGCATTTTGCAAGTGGGCAGCATGAACAGAGCAAAGTTCCACGTGGCTCTTGGCAAGTAGAAGCAGCAGTGGGGACAGGCTTCCTTGATGCTCTATGACAGGAAAGAGCATGGAGTGTGTGTGGCACTGCACCCAACAGCCGACATCAGTGCTCAGTCCCATGAAAACAACTCATTGAGCAGTAAATCCAGCTGGAATAGGGAATAAGGGTGCCCAGTGACATGTGTAAACGAGGTAGCTCTCGATGCTCAGTACAGCCGGCCCACCCATTAAGTTTTCATAGACAGCAAACACTGAAACAATACCAACTTCTCTGGACCTGAAAAGCATCCACAAGGAACCCAGTACCTGGAGGTCACTTATCCCACAAAGTCCAGTCAAGCAGGGTTCAGATGCAGTACTCCAAAAGCCAGGCTAAAACAACTGCACTAGAGAACAGCAACTGAAGAGACCAAGCACCAGCAGTGATGAAAAGAAGAATCTCAATACAAGAGAAAAAAAAAACTTACGCAAAAAAAAAGCCTAACAAAGCTAAAGAATACGTCCATCCTCCTAAGACACAAGTAAAACCTGAGGCAAACTGGCAGTGGGAGGGATTATCCTGGGCTGAACTACAGCTTTTATTTGTTGGGTAAAATCACAGGCACAGGGGGGGGGGGGGGGGGTGAGGGCGCTTTAAAATTTGATATAAATTTTTTTTCTTATTATCGACACTATTGTTTTTACAAGGGATGAATAACATCCCTTGTGATAGCATGGGCTGTGGCAGGTCCTCTTTATGGAGAGATCTGGAGTCTATTACGTTGGTAGAGGGGAATTGCTTAAAAGGAAGGGTGGTCTATGTCCTGTACGCAAAGATATGGAATTTACAGTCAAGTCAAAATACTCCTTTTATCTTAATTGTAATGTACAGGACATAGGTTTGATAAACCCTGGGGCATCCCCAATCCATGGATAAAAAGTGTGGACAACTAGGCAAACAGAACTATGCTGACAGGCCTAATACCAAGGTTCACCAAACCCAATTGAAGCAATGTTAATTTTGACATCAAATTCAATTTAGTTTTAGTCATAGTCTTTTGACTAAAATGGCATTTTAGATTTAGTCGTATTTTAGTCATCTTAGTTTTGACAGGTACCTGCTCCCACTTCCAGCTGAGTTCGTTGTGGCTAAGTCAGCTGCAAGTTGGGCCCCCTCCTCCCCCGCAGCCGGCCCATTCACAGAGCACAGCGCATTTCGCGCATGCACAGTAGGAAACAGGCTGTGAAGCCGCAAGGCTTGATTATTTCCCTTAGCCGAGACAGCTGCGCCAGTACCCGAGAATCACTTCAAGAATTGGCTCGGGTGAGGACACCGTTAGATGCCTGGACAGGCCTTTTTAAAGTCAGTACTGAACTCTCCACTCAAAGCAACTTGACAGTGGTTGCTAAGCAGCAATGGAGCATCTGAGGATCATGTCCAAGCAGTGAAAAGCAATTTACTTTGAGTGCTTTAAAGTAGCTCACAAAGAGGGAAGGATAATGTCTTCATCAATGTGGAAGAGTGATACCAGAAGTTTGCAGGAGAGTTCTACCAAAGGGACTCCCCTGATGGATTCAAAGAGTAGTTTCTGAAAGTCAGTGAGAACCAGACTAAAGTTCCAAGGAAGTACAGGGTGTCGTAAGGGAAGCCTGATCTGAAAGCCACCATAAAGCGGAGTTCTACCCAAAAGTGGAACTTCTGCTCATCTGATTCCTTCCCCCCGCCCTCTCCGGTGCCACAATTGGCACCTTTTCGGGGGGGGGGGGGGGGGGTGCTCCCTCCTCCTTCCTCTGTCGCCAGGCCAGTAGGAGAGAGGAGCAGGCCCCGGGCATGTGCAGTAGGGTTCCCGGTGTGAAGCCGAAAGGAAACAACAGCTGTGGTGCCGACAGGTTGTTTCCAAGGGAGAGCAAAGCAAGAGGTTTTTGGAAAATAATGGACAAGGCCAAAACATGTGCTTTCAGAGAACTTAAGGCCTAGCTATGGTCAACTTCTAACTGTAGGAAGGCCAGACACGAGGCACAGGGTAACTCTCTGGGATTGAAGCGTCTGTTCACATGATGCAAATTAGGTTTTCCAAAAAAAAAGAACTAGGTCTTCCTGGAAGTGGCTTTTCTTGCTTTTAGCAACGTAGGAATGACAGACTCAGACTCCACTGTACCTCAAGATCTGGGCATCAACAACCATGCTGTTAAAGCCAGTGATCAAGGAGCAAGAGGAAACAGGGGGCGCTAAGAGGGCAGTTCTGGCCTGTTTCAAAGAGGGTAGGGGATGTCCAAGTACGTCTGTATACCAGGTTTTTCTGGCCAATTCATGGCTACACTATGATGTCATAGTGTAGGCTTTGGTGCAATGCGAACCATCAGCTTCATCTCTTGCTCTATTTTGCGAGGCAGTTAAGGTAGAATTTGCACTGGAAAAAAAAGGGGGGGGGGGGCACAGAATGACCCGAACCAAGTCTAGGGAATTATCAGAGCATCCTAGATTGTAAGCTCTAACTAGCAGGGCCCTCTGATTCCTCCTGTATTGACTTGTATTGTAACTGTACTGTATGTGTCTGTCCTCATGTTGGTGCTATATAAATCCTGTATTATTATTATAATAATAATAATAATAATAATAATAATAATAATAATCTGATGCTACAGAAGTCACTTTTGGTTGAATCTGGTGACCAGGATACCCACATCCAGAGTCCCTCATCTTCGACAGATCAGGCTGAAGAAGTTGGGGTGAAGAAGAGCTCATTCCCCTTGGTCCAGGTAGTGACAAGATGAGGTAATATACCTACCAACTGTCCAAATTGGAATTCCAAATCATCATACCAAATGACTGTCAAGGCTGGGTATTTTGAAATCCACCAAGCTAGGGAGTTCTTTGCTTGACTGTACAGGAGCATGGGCAAGTCGAGAGAAGAAGGATGCTTGTTGTATGCTAACAAGTTGTTCTTGGGGAGTCCTCAAATGAAATTAGGCGAATAGACAGCCTCAAAAAGGTGTCACCTTGAGGCTCAGAACTCTCATAAAGGATGTCAGAGAGGGACGTCTCTTTGATTAGCAGTTTGTATTCTGGAAAGAAGACTTTTGCTTTGGGCTGCGTCTAGAATTAGGCCCAAGTATTGATTGAGAACTACAAGCCGACAGCTGCAAAGGATGTCGGTACTTGTAGTTCATTCATTCACAGAACTCTGAATGAATGATGCAGCCCTGTGGGTGGAGGCCTGCTCTTTTTAAAACGTAACAGCTAGTACGGGGAACTTCTCCCTGTACTGCTTTTACAGGGAGAGAGGGGATCGGCGAGAGGCTCCAGTAGTGGGAATAGGTTACATGTTTCCAAAAGGTGAACTTTGCTTTTAAGGCACATCTGAAACTTTTCTAGGCCCAATCTACTGTGTGTGCACTGCACACAGTCCACAGGAGATGCATCGTTAAGCCACAGTAAAGATTATGGTACATAAAGCAACTAATAAGCTCACAACAGTCATCTTTAAACACAATCAAGAAATTAAAAGATCCTCTCTGGTTTGGAGTCTTGTATGGGGGGGGGGGGGGGGGGGGGGATTGTTTTGAATCTGGAGATGCAGGCTGGAAGATCAAAAAAACAAAAATAAAAAATGAACTGGTGATGTGCAGTTCTTAGCTGTGGTATGTTACTACTAATACTGTATATTTATCTTCATTTGATATCTCACTTAAAGTGGAACTTTAGTCAGAAAATTAAGTCCTACTAGATCACTTCAGGCTGGCCCCTTTTGCAGGTATAGCTATGTAAAACTCAGTTGCTCTCATTTTTTAGGCACTGCCGGGTTTGTAGAGGGCAATCTGCTGACAGTCTTAGAGCGGAATTTAACCCTCCTATCCTTTACAGTCAAGGAAGCTGCTTCTGTTTGATCTGCAACCGCCATGGTGCTGCACATGTGATCAGTTGTGACACCAGTCATTTGATGGTTTGAAAGTTTGTTTGAGGACATAAGCAAATGTAAGTTAGCAATCCCGGCATTACAGGAATGGAACTGTTTTTTGAAACCGTTAAAATCAATTGATTTAGTTCCGCTTTATGATATACTGTTGGGGTTTTGGGCTTCAGAGAAATAGCAGCCTCCGCCAAGAACAAACAGGAGCAATGCTGGAGGCAATTTACAGCACACACTAATTTTGGTAGCATAAACATTAATGTGGGACATATGTTTCTTGCTAAAGAACATATTTTTTTCTCAAGTTCTTGTGGATAAATGTTCTGCTTTAAGTATGACTTCAAGCGGAGTTCCAGTCCCCTGTGGAAAAAAAAAAAGTCAGCAGCTACAAAAACTGTAGCTGCTGACTTTTAAAAAACAGCCACTCACCTGTCCCACGATCTAGCGGTGAGCTCACCCTAGTCGGTCTCGCACGCTGTCTTCAGTCCCTGGCGCGGGCATCTTCACTATGGGCACTCGGCTGTGACAGCTTGCGGCTTCACAACCGGGTGCCCACTGTGCATGAGCAAGTCGTGCAGCGCATCATGAATAGTGGATGCAGTCTTCTGGGACCTGTCAGTGTTCCAGAAGACTGCAGGGGGGAGGTAAGAGAACTTCCAATTCCCAATGCCATGGTGGCCGCTCCTCAAAAGTGCCAATTGTTCAAGAGGAGCGGGACTTCCCTATCTACATGTGCAATTCCCACTTTGTGCTGAAAAGGAGGAGCATTTTTAAAACTAGTTAGGTTTAGCCTGGAATTCTGCTCTAAAGTGATTGTAAGGGTTTGTCTTTTTTTTTAAAATAACAAACATATACTTACCTCCACTGTGCAGCTCATTTTGCACAGAGTGGCCCCAAACCTCATCTTCTGGGGTCCCCGGTGGCTCTCCCCCACAACAGATAACCCCCTAGGAGAAGCGCTCTCCTGAGGGGGTTACCTTGCGGGCGCGCTCCCGAGTCCAGCATTCGGCGTTCATAGCCGCCGAATGTATGACTCGGCCCCGCCCACTGGATTTGATTGACGGCAGCAGGAGCCAATGGCTTCGCTGCTATCAATCTATCCAATCAAGAGCCGAGAACCTCAGGCAGAGAGACAGCACGTCCTCGCCAGGTCAAGTTCCAGGGCTCAAATAAGTAAAACGGGGGGGCTGGTCACTGCCGGGTGTTTTTTCACCTTAAGGTTTACAACCCCTTTAATGTTGTAAGCTCTAGAATATAAACTTCATGATTTCCAGGGATTTAGTATCCCAGAAGCTGAACCAATTTTTTGGATATTCCAAATTCTCAGGAAAGGCATAGATGGGCCCCTAAAACCTATTTTCTTAATTGATATCTTTAGAGAAATTTAAATCTCGTGTCTGATCTGTATATCAGAGACCTCCTCAAGTTTGTCAAAACATGCTGAACATCATATTTTGGGCTTCAATCTGGGAATGAGAAAAGGGAGAGGAGTCAAGATCTGCTTGAAAAAGCTGAAAAAAAAAAAAAGATTCCTCTTTTATGATAACATTCCATAGTAGCAAATAAGATTAACTGATACAACAGAATCAAAACCATAAAAAGATCACAAAACAGGGGATGCTACAATGTGTCACTACAGACCAACATACATACAATGTTAAAACACATGCTTACAGGTACTATAATCATAAATAAAGAGACCAAAAAGCTGAAACAGATATTAACTCAGCTCAGACAGTGATTTAAACAATCCCAAAAAAAATCCTGCAGCCCTCTTCTGCAACTTTGGAGGGCTTCCAAAGAGGGACTCAACTCAGCAATGGATCATGATTGGAGGAGATCAAACAAACCCACATGGGGCACAATGGCTCAGGTGATGCTGCCCTTAAACACAAAGGAGGGCACTCCTATAAATGGGGCACCCCAAGTTTGGAAGCTACATATACAAAGTTGCAAAAGAGTACTTATTCTGGGCTCAGATATACTGTAGTATAAACCCGAGGGGATACAAACTGGTAGAATTGGCACAACTGTTTAATGAAGAAATATGGCAGAGTGCCCAGGAGCAAAACAGCAGCATCATAGTTTTCTTCTCTTCAGGTTTCTTTTTACTACATAACTGTGAATGCCATGCATAAAAGATAATACAGATTTATTGGAAAATGAACTACACAGAACTACAAAGAAATATGTGCTGCGTTGAATGATTAACCTGTGTAGTCACTGAAGAGAAGGTATTTTGAGTGGTGCATTATACAGACAACTCGAGATGAACTCAAAAAGTTAAGAAGATTTGCTATGTTATAGGGAACATTAAGAAATGTGAATTGTGCCTATGCAGTACCCTGAATAATGTACCCTGTGTTTCAAATTCTTCTTGAATACTAGCTGCGTATTTCCTGGTATGAGGGTGCCTAGCCACGCCTGTTTATCTGCAGTGTGAGGTCTAAATTGTAGTCCTAGGAGATCTAGAGTGAGATTTTGTAATGTCACTTCCCTGCTGCTCGCTATTTTTTCTGCTGGAGCCTCTGACAACAGCTACCAATAGGACTCTACCTCTACCAAGATGGCCGGCTCCACGAAGAGACACAGTGCAGATCAAAAAAAAAAAAAAAGAAGGTCGTTAATGGGGGGCGGCACTGCTGCAGGGGAACCACAGGCAATTCTGGCGACTAGTCTTTGTCTGTCTCTTTTTAGACACAGAATCCAATTGATCTTTAACTTACCAGGACCTGGAAGAGCAGCATCAAGAGACGGTTGTTAGCCATGAAGTTGCTGTCTAGGACCCCCAAGTTAAACCAGCTGCCTAAACATTTGAATGTCTTAATCAGCATCTTTTCATTGTCCATTGCTTTCTCCACACAATTCATCTTGAAAAAAAAAAAAAAAACAGTACAAAATCATATTACTGATTTAACCCTTCAACAGTTGGACCAATGTTTAAATTTTTCACACACGTTAAATAAAAAATTACAGGCTTAAAAATAAACTTAGCACTCCCAAACAAGATATTTTATACATAAGCAGAGAACCTGTAAAATAGAAAAAGATGTTTTTTGCCAATTCATTTGAAAATACATTAAAAATAAAATTTTAGTGCACATAAAACACAAAATAATCTCCGATTTCCAATGGGACTGTGTGCAGAGTAAATAAACATCAAAATATGTTAAGCCTTAAAATTGCATGCAACCAGGAAGAAGTGGCTAAACAAAGTGAGGCCCAAAACTGTTCATAGACACAAAAAAAAAAAAGCTCATCAATTTAAACTTTAAGCAGAACTTAAGGCTGACCATACATTATACAATTTTCCATTAGATTTACCAAAACCAAATATGAGGTCAAACCCAAACAGTTTCAATTTGTATACAATCAGGCAGGCCCTTGTACTACATAGTTGAAGGTAAATCTAAAGGAAATTGAGTAAGAAAATTGTTTACTGTATGGCCAGCTTAACTCTGCTCTCAGGAGGCTGCATGACTGAGCACACAGAAAAGCCAGGGGCCGGGCCCAATGCGTAATCAAGTATCTGGCTGCTTGCACTCAGAAGAAGCAGCCAACTAAAGAGGACCAAGATTGTAGAGTGGGACACAATGTATGTCATCTGAACAGTGGATTTGTAGTGGGACAACGATAGAATCACTGAGGGGAGGAGTATGTGTTTTGAAAAGAAAGCAGCAGTACCAGTATGAGGGGGAAAAAAAACATAGGTAGGGTATTGAGTACATGATGTAAACGATGGCCTTCAAATTTTCAGTTCATTCTTGCGTCCAAGGCGATACCAAATATATGTCGTGCGATCTGCATTTATGTATGCTAGTGCTTTCTAGGTTTGCATGTGTTCATGTATGTGTGTGGGCTAATCTTTACAGTTTATGTTTTATTACTACTCTAAGCCAGGGGTTCTCCATAACTTCTAAACAAAGGGCCAGTTTACTGTGGGATTAGAAAATGCCATGATCTCAATGGGAGTAAACAATGCCCCATCGTTAGTTTTAATGGAAGAATAGTAACCCATTGCTGGCATCCTTGGGAGGAATGGTGCCCTATCACTGGCATCAATGGAAGAAATAGTGCCCCAAGGACCAGATAAAGGCAAGCAAAAGGCCACGTCCAGCCCCTGGGCCACAGTTTGCAGACCACTGATCTAAGCAATTATTTTTGCTTAACTTAATTATTACAAGGGGACAGACATGTGATTTTAGTGCACTTACGGGTTCCTTATAACTTCCCTGCACAGAGAGCAAACAGATCAAGGACAGAAAGCTAAAAACAGTTTTTTACCTATTGACAGAGGGTCAGGATCTGATAGCTCTGAATCAGGAAAATCCCCCAGGCAAGCCTAGGAAGTGTGTGGTGGGAGGGGTGTCTGGTCACCAATAACATTTTTACGAACCAAAGTAAAAAAAAAAGGGGGGGGGGGGATAATGGCTGTGTTGTCCTCCGACCGCCACAGAATTTTAAATGAAAAATTATGGCTTGTAGCCACTCTGTCACTGCAGAGATCTGTACGAATACAATCCATGGTCAGAATAAAACATATAGCCAACAATTATACTGCAAACACTTTCCACAGATTCTTACCAGAAGAGACACTACAGTACTAGAATAATAGGCCAAGTCCTCAATGATCTCAGATCGCCGGTTAGCACCAATACGCAGAGATCGGCTATGGACTTCTTCTGGTAGCACAGTAAGAATCTCCAAGAGGAAGGACAATGATGCTGGGTCATTACCATAGCTAGAAGGAAAAACAAAATATCAGAGAGGAAATGTAGTATACAACCACTAACCCACAAATGAAGTGGCACATGTGACACAAAACATGCAGACAAGTCTGGATGGTTAGGCATATACTGTATGTAAGTACTTACGATTCTACAAGCGTTTGTACACAGCCTTTCCAGGAAGCCATCTGCAGGGCAAGATCTGCTATTGCTAAAGCCAGCTACAAAAACAAAAATATTTTTTGTTAAACCTTTGTAGCACACCTGAGAGAATAATTGAATATATATAAAAATAAAAGAATATATATTTCCAAACAGCACATTTTGTATGCATACTCTTCCCTACTACTATTAATTGGCTAAGAAAGCAGAGCTCTAGTCAAAAGTGAAAAACAAATGAATAGCCCATTAATAAATAAAATAGAACTAGATGTATTAAGTCTAGGGTTGAAAGGAGAAGCAGAACAGTGACAGACTCATTTCTGTCACCCTGCTCTCTTATCAGCAAGCCTCCTGTCAGCACATGAACCAATCTGCTCCTTTACTGCTATTACCTATCTTACTGAGTAAAAAAGTTGAGTCAGCGCCTAGTGGACAAAGGAAGCAGCTAGCACCAGAGAATAATATGCCCAATTCCCCTCAATATATGTAAAGATATATGGGTGCAGTGCTAAACAAATTTGAACATCTAAACATATCAGTAAAAAGACCTCAGTGCAAATGAAAAATATTATATAGAACTAAATTCACGAGAAAAAACATAAAATGTGAAAAAATGATACACAAATAAGATAACAATCAGTAGCTCATATATCAATGTGTATAATGAATCCACCAATTCATGAACATATGTGCATAACTTCCTCCTTAACTTCATTCAAAGTGTGTGAATTGCACTGTGAAAAAAAAAAAAAAACAAAAAAAAAAAAAACTGAGGATGGTGCTAGTTCGCAAAACGCGTTGAATGGAGTTTAGAATGTTGACATCACGCCACTACATGGATTGTGTAGCGGCCACATTTGTAAGTGCTGGCAATTTTTTGACCTATGTTTTGTACTACATTCAGAGATTTTAAATAAATACTACACTTTTTCGGGAAGCCTTTAAAGCAGATTTTGTTTGCACATTCATCGCCTATATAATATCTTTATATATATATGGACCAGGGACGTGCGGTGAGGTCAGTGGCTGTAGAGGCACTTGCTAGTATCAGGAGCCAGATACACAATGGCTACATGCGAAACGATCGTTAGAGCGAGAGAAATAATTCTAGCACTAGATCTCCTCTAACTCTAAACATGTAACCTGTTGTAAAATGTTTTACTGCGTCACCTATGGAGATTTTTAAGTACTGAAGTTTGGCACCATTCCAGTGTGCGCAATTTTAAAAGCGTGACATGTTAGGTATCGATTTACTCAGCAAAACATCTTTCCTATTATACAAGAATTAAAAATAAATAAATAAAATCAGGCTACCGTATATACTCGAGTATAAGTCGAGGCCCTAATTTACCACAAAAAAAGGGAAAAACTTATTGACCCGAGTATAAGACAAGGGTGAGAAATGCACAGCTACTGTAAGTGGAAAAGAGGGTCAACAATGTCCATTTGCAGCATCACTGTGCCCATTTGCATGCCTTACTGTGCCCATTTGCAGCCATAGGTCCCCCGAACTTCAAACTCGGTAGTTAAGGGTTCCTAGATGCCCCCTAGCTGCAGCCAAAATTTGGGGTCTCTGAACCCAAAGGGTCCCGAAATGACATTGTTGCAGATAGACACAGTTGACCGAATTTGGGGCCCCATATCTTGGGGCCACTTAGTGCTAAGAACCCCAAATTTGGTGTGAAAACCCAGTGGAACTAGCACCAAAGCTCAGGTTTCTAGCACCAAGTGGCCCCGAGATACAGGGCCCCAAAAATCAGTTCAGAAAATGTCAAGCACTTTTCTGCAGCAGAGAATGACATTTTCCAAACCAGGTTTGGGGCCCCGCATCTCAGGGCCACTTGGTGCTAGGAACCCCAGCTTTGGATATGTTATGGTACCAGGTCCACTGGGTTTGCATACCAAATTTGGGGTTTCTAGCACCAAGTGGCCCTGAGATACGGGGCCCCAAAGTCGGTTCGAAAAATGAAATTTTTTGCTGCAGAAAAGTGTTTGACTCGAGTATAAGTCGAGGGGGGCACTTTCAGCACAAAAAAAGTGCTGAAAAATTCGACTTATACTCGAGTATATACGGTAACTTTGTTTTTGTAATTCATGACACAGTTTCTTTCCAAAAAAAAATGCTGTGCAAATAACGTGACATAAAAAGTTGCGATGACCACCAGTTTTCTAGGATGTCATATATATATATATATATATATATATATATATATATATATATATATATATATATATATATATATATATATATATATATATATATATATATAAAAAATAATGTGTAAGGGTTCTGAGCAATTTTCTAGCCAAAAAAATTATGATTTTTACATGTAGGGGAGAAGTGTCAGAATTGGCCTGGGTAAGTATTATACAAATATATTATTATGTATTATTTTTAAGGTAATTTACTATATTTTAAAAAAAAAACGTACTCAAGCAGGTGACTTGACGGACATAACTTCCAACCAGTAATTTCACAGTAAATAGATAAATAATAAATTATTATGTTCTAACATATAGCATTATTTGATTTAGCTTGATTAAAACAATACCTTTTCAACAGCAGCAGATTCTCATTCTCCCTCTTAACTGTGTGAGAAAAACATGGGATTGTGGGTAAATCTTATACCCATAAACACGTTTTTTCCCTTGTAGTTGAGGGCTGGGCTGGAAGGGAGCATGTGTCTTTTAGACACATGCCCCCTTCCTTGACACTGCAGTGGGAGGCGTGCCTCCACTGCAGAATTTTTTTTTTTTTGGACAGCTTGGGCCAATGGTCCAAGACTCTAAGCTGTCCATTGAGCTCAGTGCCTCTGACAAGTAGTGAGGAGAGGCACTGTGAGCTCATCCTCTCAGTCTGCTGCAAACAAACAGAGTGTGCCAGCTTCTATTTAAACTGCCCGCTCTGTATGTAGCTTCTGACAGGGTGCACAAGGAGACCCATTATCTCCGGAACCATAGGTCATAGGAGCCCCAAAATTTGACCAGTGGTGGGGGAAAACTTCAGGTACCTATCTTTCTTTTTGTTTTTTTATGTTCATGGCAGGTGAGGCAGCCTCCCCTGACTGCACGACCCTGCTATGGACCAATTATTCTTCCTGATTGGATCAGAGGTACTAATCTCCCTAACACTTATTTGTTTATCATTTTTGCAAATTTACATTTTTTCTAGTGAATTTAGTTCTATAAAATATCTTTCATTTGCACTTAAGTCTTTTCACTGTTATATGTTATATATTTTTACATTTTTAGAAGTTAACATTAGTTTAGCTCTGCACCCATATATCTTTACATTTCCTATCATACAGTATGTCAGCCCTGCTATACAGGGACTGTAGGAGGCTGATTTCAGATCAAATTCAGGTACTTTTACTGCTTGCATTTAATAAAAAATACATTAAGGCCTTGTTCACACTTGCTCAAAATAGTGATATTTTTATCTTATTGACCCCAGATCTCTCCATACAGAGAACCTTTCACTGCTTATTTCTATCACAAGGGATGTTTACATTCCTTGTGATAGGAATAAGTGTGATCAAAAAATTTTTTTAAAGGGAAAGTGTAAAAATAATAAAAAAACTTAGAAAATAAATAAATGAATAAAAATATTTAAAGCACCCCCCCCACCCCCGTGTTCGCGTGAAGTGATGAACGCATACATAGGTCACACCCACATATATAAGCTCTGTTCAAACCACACATGTGAGGTATCACCATGAACGTCGGAGCAAGAGCAATAGTTCTGGTGCTAGATCTCCTTTAACTCTAAACCAGTATCCTGTAGAAATGTTTAAAACATCGCCTATGGAGATTTTTAAGTACTGTAGTTTGCCGCTATTCCATGAGCGTGAGCAATTTTAAAAGCATTACATGACAAAATGATTGTCAAAACTCAGTATTTTAAATTTAAAAATCATTGTCGCATTAAGAGCACAGAGCAGCCCCGATCCTGTTCTTCTGGGGTCCCCCGCTGGCGCTCTAGGTCCCTCATCTTCGGCAGGTGCCCCCACAGAAAGCCGCTTTCCATGGAGGCTCGCTATAGAGTCCCATGCGTCGATTGACACAGGCAGTGGGACTTGGCACAGCTTTTGATCATCAAACTGTCCAAAGTGGAAAGAGACAGCGGCAGGAGGCGATGCACTCGTGCACGTCGCTGGATCAGGCTCAGGTAAGAAAAGGAGGAGGGGTCTGCAGCACAAATGTTTTTCATCTTAAAGAGGAGTTCCGCCCACCCCTTTAAAAATTTAAAGTCAGAAGCTACACTTACTGTAGCTGCTGACTCTTAACATTAGGGCACTTACCTGTTCTGGAGTCCAGCGATGTCAGCACCGCAGCCGTCGGGTGCTGCTGCCGCCATTGCGGGTAAGGGAACCCGGCAGGGTAGCCTTTCGGCTTCCCTGCCGGGTCCCTATTGCGCATTCGCGAAGCGCGCTGCGGTCTCCCATTGGCCCGGGAAAAAGGGAGGGAGGCCGAGCTGCTGACGTACTTCGCTGTGGCCCGGTCTCCCGTAAGTGGGGACAGGGTACCTGTAAAAAAACAGGTACCCACTCCACTCCCCAAAAGGTGCCAAATGTGGCACCAGAGGGGGGGAGGAATCAGATAAGCGGAAGTTCCACTTTTGGGTGGAACTCCGCTTTAAAGCATAATTTTAAGCCAATTTACAGTGTTTCTAAACTATTTTTCAGTCAAGGCACCCTTTCGAACTCAAGGCACCCCATTCTAAAAAGTAAAAAACTAACACTAATAGTTTTACATATTGCAGCAGCATGGGACACTCAACATTTGGGGTGATTTATTCTTCCAAACCAAAAACACCTTTGTACACTGGTACTGACTAGTATTCCAGCGTTTCTTAGTTTCTCTCCCTCCTTCAGCTAATGTGACCCCAGTGCTGACAGAGAGGGGCAGGGGAGGGGCAAGCAAGGATGCTGTGTAGGTGCCAGATGTCCTCCTTTCAACCAATGATGTCATTGGTTGTTACAACCCTGGCGGCTAGGAGGTTGTAATGATGCACGATACAAACCTGTGGTTTTGTGTAACAGGCAGGCTTGATCCACCCACTGGCTTGTTTACATTTTTTGGGCAATTTTTGGGCTTTTTGCTAAGGCACCCCTGAAGAAACCTGAAGGCACCCTGGTTGAAAAAAGTTGTCAGTATAAATATTTAATAGTGCTACAATAAAGCAAACCTTACCTGAGTTACAATAACAGGAGACATGTCCTTCAAGTTCTGGATATGTGATAACAAGGAGTCCCGCAGGGAAGAATGGGAGTCTGCGGGCAGCTCATAAAACGATGTCTGAATTTTCATCTTCATGGTTTGTGCAGCAAAATAGCAGGACTCAACATCCTGATGAATCTGTAACAACTGGTCAGAGATCTCCCATGCATAAACCTAAGAAATGAAAAGAAAAACGTGTTAGCCAGCACTAACCTACACGTTAACCCCTTAGCTGGTCGACTCCAATCCTTAAATTTAACCTCCGATGGGCAAAACAACGTTTGCCATGTAACACATTCATAATAAGCATTTTTTTTTTTTTTTTAAGCTCAGGATCTGTGGAAATAAAAGAAGATGGTACTGCCGATTTTGCACATACCATAGACTTGAGCAAATTTATTTTATAAAAACATAATATATTCCATAAACACACAAAAATGCTAACTGATAAAACATACATAACAAAGTTTCTAATCTTCCCAAGTTTACAAAAACGTATACGTTTAAAATTGTACATTTGTGTAAAACTGAAAAATCTATGCACATGTACATGTATGGCGAATAACACTAAAGAATTTTGTTACATTATACTTAAACAACACCCCAAAATTATTCCTAGATGTGTGTGCAAAGATACACAACATGCAGTGCAAGAGGCATTTGGGTATATCTATGCACCCTAATTAGGTGTGGTTGTGTATATGAATTTAATTATTTTATATATTGCTTATGTTTAATTCCTTGAAATTCTTTTTCATTTAATTTTACTGCAATCACAAGGGTCAAAAAAGTCACCCCGAGCACCTGCATAAAAAGGAGGTGAAAGCACTCTTAAGCCTTGGTTCACACTGATGCGATTTCTGATGTGTTCCGAAATGCATGGAATCACATGGCCAGTGAACTAACATGAATTTCTGTAGAGACTGTTCACCTATATGCAGTGCGAATCCGAGGAGATTTTAAAAAGGACCCTGTGAGAGTTTACAGCAGTGTGTTGCGATGTATTTGTAGCTCCATATACTTGAAAGTAAACTGCATGCAGATCGCTTATCTGTTCTAGATTAAGACGATTCCAGTACGTTTTCTGCAAGTCTGCTTTATTTTTCATCTCCCATCCCTGGGATTCAACTCGCACCGCATCAGTGTGAATGCAGGCTTAACCACCTGCCGACCGCCTCACGACGATATACGTTGGCAGAATGGCACGGGCAGGCAGAGTAACGTACCTGTATGTTACTCCCCTCCCGCGGGTGGGGGGCGTGATCACATTGTTGCAGGATCGATCCGTCCTGAGGGGGAGGCCACCGCATGGCCACCCCCTCACAATCGCTCCTGACGAATGGGAAGCTTCCTCTGCTTCTGAAACTGTAAACAGAAGCAGAGGAAGTGATGTCATCTCTCCTTGTGACGGTCTTTTCGTCCGGAGCCCGAGGAGAGAAGACATCACTGACCTTGCACCAACAGCACACTAACACCAGTACACGTAGGCACACAAATCACCCCCCCCTGCACCCCCTGTCACACTGACACCAATAGCAGTTTTCATTTTTTTACTGATCACTGCATTAGTGTCATTTTGTGACTGTTATAAGTGTTAGAGCAATTAGTGGTAGGTCCCTTTAGGTCTAGGATACCCCCCTAATAAAAAGGTTTAACCCCTTGATCGCCCCCCAGTTAACACTTTCACCCCGTCGCCAGTGTCACTAATCGATCATTTTTCTGATCGCTGTATTGGTGTCATGGGTGATGCTAGTTAGCCTGTTAGTTATTTAGGTTCACCATCAGCTTTTTATAACGTCAGATACCCCCATATACTACCCAGTAAAGGTTTTAACCCCCTGGTCAGCGTCGCCCCAGGCAGCGTCAGATTAGTGCCAGTACCGCTAATACCCACGCACACACCATACACCTCCCTTAGTGGTATAGCATCTGAACGGATCAATATCTGATCAGATCTTTACTAGTGTCCCCAGCAGTTTAGGGTTTCCAAAAACAGTGTTAGCGGGATCAGCCCAGATACCTGCTAGCACCTGCGTTTTGCCCCTCCACCCAGCCCACCCAAGTGCAGTATAGTGTCACTTAAACACTAAACACAACAGCGGCGTTTGAAGAGTCAGGCCTGATCCCTGCAATCGCTAACAGTTTTTTTGGTAGCGTTTGATACAGTTGCCGACAGCCTAGGAGCTTTTTTACCTGTGAGTCTCACTACTGTACCAGTAAATTTAGAGCCCAAAATGGCAAATCAAAGGTACAGTAGTGAAGAGGCCTACACGTTTCTGAGCCTGAAATAGTGAAGAGGAAGTCACTCATCTGTCAGATTCAGGCTCAGAATAAGATCCTGTAGACAACAGCGGCTCCATGGCAGATAGCTCTGCCGACGGAGTTGTGGTCCCTGCCAAGGTCAGGTGTACCAGACCCCAATCACCTTCTGCTGTTGTTGAGGTGGAAGAACCGCAGGGCTCTCGTATGGAGCAGAGATGTACTAGTGCCGCTCATCCTTCTGGTGAACTGGCAAGCACCAGCAGCCTAGGACATCCTGGTCATACATCCAGCACTGCAGTATCACGTGGTGACGTGGCGAGTCCCATAAGTGCAGTTCAAGCTGGTGAAGTGGCAAGCACAAGTAGTGTCCCGCTGCCACCAAGAAGCCAAAGACAGGCCCGTCGTGCCCATAGTGTCCTTCCTTCAGAATTTGCCAATCCTAATTAAGAGCCCATCACTTCTGCAGCACCCGTACTTCCCCCATTCACTGGCCAACCCAGAAATCAGGTGAAAACAGTTGATTTTACGTCACTTGATTTTTATTCACTGTTTTTTTATGGAAGATCTCTATAGATCTATTGTGGACCAATACAATTTGTATGCTGGTCAATTCATTGCCGCTAATTACCAGTCCTACCTTGCCAGAGATTGGAAACCAATTACGGTTTACGAATTTAAGACCTTTCTGGGCCTATCCCTTTACATGGGCATAGTTAAAATGAGTATGTTGCGGTCATTTTGGTCCACTGACCCAATTTACCATATGCCCCTGTTCTCTGCCTCCATGTCCAGGGCACGATACGAGCAGATTTTGCGGTTCATGCATTTCAATAACGATGAACTCTGTCGTCCTCGTGGAGACCCTGGAAACGAACGGCTCTACAAAATTCGGCCCCTCGTAAACCACTTCAACGAATGTTTTGCAGCCTTGTTTACTCCCCAATTTGTTTGCATTGATGAGTCCCTGAATAAGTTTTCTGGCGGCTTGTCTTTCAAACAGTATCTTCTCAGCAAGCGTGCCAGATACGGAGTCAAGATGTATAAGGTCTGTGACAGGGCCACAGGCTATACATATAGTTTTATGGTTTACGAGGGAAGAGATAGTCACGTAGAGCCGCCTAACTGCCCAGATTACATAGGGAGCGCTGGCAAGATTGCGTGGGAATTGGTGTCACCATTATTCGGAAAGGGGTACCATTTGTATGTGGACAATTTATTACACGAGCGTGCCACTTTTTAGTCACTTGTTTGATAATCAGATTGGCGCATGTGGCACCATGCGATTTAATCGCCGGGGCTTACCCCAGAGGCTTGAAGATTTCTGTCTTAGGCTAGGGGAGAGAGACTGCTGGAAGTGTAATAACTTGCTCGCTGTGAAGTGGAGGGATAATAAGAATGTTTTCGTTCTGTCCACCCTTCATGCAGACACGAAGGTCCAAATTCCTACGGCGACTGGTGTTGTGGAGAAACCCCTCTGTGTCCACAAATATAACCAAAATATGGGAGGGGTGGACCTCAACGACCAGTTGTTGGCGCCGTGCCTAGATGCCCGTAAGGCCAGACGCTGGTACAAAAGTGTTGTATACTTATTTCAATTGGCTTTGCTAATCGCTCATGTGCTATACAGAGCTTCAGGACGGACTGGATCCTTTTTTAATTTCCATGAAGAGATCGTCAGAGCCAGACGGTGCTTCACTTCACCTTCCCAATCCAAATGCAGTAAGATTGCAAAATATAATTTTTTTTTCAAAATTTTCGGTCTTTTTCCGTTTATATAGTAAAAAATAAAAATCAGAGGCAATCAAATACCATCAAAAGAAAGCTCTATTTGTGGGGGAAAAAAAAAAGGACGCAAATTTAATTTGGGTACAACATTGCATGACCGTGCAATTACCAGTTAAAGCAGCACAGTACCAAATTGTAAAAAGTCCTCTGGTCTTTAGGCAGCCAAATGGTCCGGGGCTTAAGTGGTTTAGGTACCTCCCATCCAACAAGATCTGTGCATAATGGCACAGATCTTGGCTATTAGGCCTCATGCATACTGGACGTTTTTACAGCTGCTCTTTTTGGCGTCAGGCATTTTTTTCTACAACCAGTAATCTCCCCAGCATGTTATTCTAGGTGTTCATGCACACGTGGGCTTTTATCAGTGTTTTTTGGCAGGAGCATTTTCTGCCTGGAAAAAAAACTGAGAACTATTGGGTTTTAAAGTGGTTGTAAACCCACATTGAAAAAAAAAAAAAAAAAAAAACTAAACACCTGCAAGACAAAGGCATAATGAGCTAGTATGCATAGCATACTAGCTCACAATGTAATACTCACCTGAGATCGAAGCCATCGCTGTGGTGCCCGTACACAGCACCGGCCGGCGACATCACTCCTGGGGGTTACTTCCGGGTATCGCGGCTCAGGCGATGTCATTGGCTGGAGCCGCGATGACGTCACTAACCGCGCATACGCGTGGGAGCCGCCGGTAATGGCACACTCACTGAAGCAAGCGGCCTTATACTTACTACAACCTCTCCCACATCACAGCTCTCTAGTAATACCTACATTGCAAGATGTGAGCACTCTGAAAAGTAGGATTTTGGAGTTTCTTTAGGGGACATAGGAGGATATTCAGAGATGTAAGGTCATTCAGCTACCTTCAGAAGATTGGACACTGGCAACCAATCAAAGCTGTGGAACGGCCTAGCAAACAAACAGCTAACAGGCAAACAATAACCAACAGGTTAACAGAGGAGGTTCAAAAAGCTCAAAGAACCACCCGGAGAGCCTTACAGCCAAAACTGGTATTAGAGGCCCCCTCACTATCCAACCAGTAGAACCGAGCAAAGGTATGAACAGGGGATAAGATTACAGCCTTGCAAATGTAAGAAACAGGTGTCTGATACTGAAAAACCCAAGATGCACTGACCAACCTGATAGAGTGCACACTAAAAGAGAATTTGGGAGCCCTGTCCTCGAGCTTGTAAGCATGAAAAAAGAGCTGCCTGATCCATCTAGCAACAGTGGAGCCTGTCTGTTCCAGAACCTTTCAGTGATGACAAAAAGGAGAATCAGGGTTTGAAGGAGGCCAGAGCCACAAGAAACACTGGAACAGATTTCACCACAGCCCGACAACAGACAGCAAACTTCTCAGGGCCATTTCACATTGGTGATCAGTTTGTATCCCTCTGTCAGGTTTTAAGTTGCATTCAGATGAAACCACAATATTTGTCTATTGGGGGGGCAGATTTAACCACTTGCGAACCACCAGCAATGTACTGCGAACGGGCGTCACGCACAGAGCAGTGTACTCTTATGTCGCTGCCTGTCTCCAGGTTTTGGGCGCGCACATGCACACCCCCTGCCACCACCCACCGTGAATGTACACAGCAGGAGCCAGTCAGGAAGTCCCGGCCAATGATTCACGGCTGGGACCTGTCGATTGGCTGTATACAATCACAGCCCTGAGCTCTGTGTTGACAATCAACAAAGAGCTCTGTACAGAGGGAACGGGTCTCTCGGTCTCATTTCTGCAAAGCAGGGATAACGAAACGAAAAGATTGATTAGTAAAAGCAGCAGTTCACACATAGTCAGGCACACATTTAACCCTTGATCACCTTAGAGGTTAACCCCTTCCCTCTGCCAGTGTCATTAGTATAGTGTTATTACTGATCACTTTATTAATGTCACTGGTGATGTCAGTGGCAGTTAGTTTGTTCCTTCTCCCCGGGTCAGTGTCAGATGGCCCACTGCACTATTGCAGTCCTGTTATAAGTAGCAGAATGCAACATACTAAATTTTGCCCAAAATGTATGAGAACATTTTTTTTCTTTATTTTTTTCTTTTAATTTTATTTCGTACGTTTTTTGGCTCTGTGTAACTTCTGCATACTTTTAGCTATTAAAACCATTCAACTATTAAAATGTTCCTCTCTTTCAGCTGATGATGGGACTTTTTCAACTTTTTTTCTACCATTTATACTTTTTAAAATATTAAGCTTTTTATCACTTTTTTTAACATTGAAGTCAATGGGAGCATGCTTCAGATCCTTAAAATCTTCTTCCGCTCCCAAAAGTTTCAGCTCCTTCATACTTTCACCTAGAGACGCCAAACAAACTTTAAAATGTTCACAAAATATTTAGCCATCTGGCTATAGCTTTTCAGTTTGATATCTTTTACAGTTTTTGGGAAAAAGCTTTTTGTTTAGGTCATTTCAGGAAATTTTAGCCATTAATCAGAGTGCACTGTGTTGCTTTTGTTGCCATGGTTACCAAAGCTTCTGTTATACACAGGGGGGTGGGAGGTGGCTGGAACATCTCAGCTCTGAATACAGAGCCCAGGGGAGGGGACAGACACACCACGTACTGATTTATAATAGAGGAATATGATGGGGCAGTTTTGATGGGGCAATTATGATGGGGCAGTTTTGATGGTGGCAATATGATGGGGCAGTTTTGATGGTGGCAATATGATGGGGCAGTTTTGATGGTGGCAATATGATGGGGCAGTTTTGATGGTGGCAATATGATGGGGCAGTTTTGATGGTGGCAATATGATGGGGCAGTTTTGATGGTGGCAATATGATGGGGGCAGTTTTGATGGGGGGAGTTTTGATGGTGGCAATATGATGGGGCAGTTTTGATGGGGACAATTTTTATGGGGCAGTTTCGATGGCAATATGATAGGGGGGAGATTTGATGGGGACCGTTTTAGCAATTCAGCATTCCCACGCATTTTTCTAGTTGGATATGTTTTGCAGCAGAAAGTAAAACTACTTTTTTTTTTCAAAAATGTTCCTTTTTTTGTTTATAATAAAGTAAAAAAATAAAAAACCCAGTGATGATCAAATACCACCAAAAGAAAGCTCAATTTGTGTGAAAAAAATGATATAAATTTTCTTAATGAAGGGGGTAAAATCTGCCAATTTATTAATGAAGTGGTTAAAGGGGCATACGTCCATTTACATCTGCTTTCATCCAAGTTAGTTCACGTCCTTCTCCATTTTTGTAGACATAAACTGATGAAAAGGAACTGGAGTGAAGAGAAAGACACAAACTGATGAAGACTGATGTACCCCGAATCAGTATTCATTTGTTTTTTCTTAGCAAAATGGTGACTGGACGACGATGCAAATGTAAAAAGGAATTGTCCTAATTAAGGTGGAAGAAGAAGCCATCTTAGGCAAAAATGATGGCGTGTGCCTCAACACAACCTTGTCCTGTAGCACAAAAAGATCCTCCTTACAAGTTAAACCGGAATTCCAAGTTTCCTGTGACTTCAAAAGTCAGATTGGTTGAACCGAAAACCGTAGCAAAACACTTTGTCCGCTGTGGAGGCTGTAACAGTTCAACAGCTTGGGCTACACAGAATAAAGCCTCGTACACACGATCGGATTTTCCGCAGACAAAGCGTTGGACTTTTGTCCGAAGGGCGTTGGCCAGGAACTTGTCTTGCATACAAACAGCACACAATTGTCGGCCAACAAACACGAAAGTAGTGACATACTACGTTGTGTTTGGTGAGCATTGATTCCGAGCATGCGTGTTTGTACTTTGGACTTTTGTCTGACGGACTTGTGTACACATGATTGGAAAATCTGACAACAGAGCGTTGTCTGCGGAAAATTTATAAGCCTGCCATGCAACATTTGTCCATGGAAAATCCGACAACAATTGTCCGATGAGGCGTACAAATTGGATCGGATTTTGGGCCAACAGTCTGTCAACACACAATTCCCGTCGGAAAATCCGATCGTGTGTACGAGGCTTAATCTGTGCCCTTCTTTAAGTCCTACACACTTCCCTTCTGTGACTGGAAGGAAAGTCAGTCATTTGGTAAATAAACTATCCAGCAAGTGACTGTATGTGTGTGTGTGTATGTTTATCAATGAATACAAGGTGTTCTCTGATTGGCCAAGGTGAAGTAGCGGGTGGATGATGTCACAAGCCCCACTGCGGCCAAAAAGAGAATGCCTTGGGAGGTGCAAAGTCTTATAACCCCTGCGCTGAGTCAGCAACCATTAAAGAGGGAGCTCCACCTTAAAAAAAAAAAAAAAATTATTAAAAGCCAGCATCTGCAGCTGCTGACTTTTAATAAATGGACACTTACCTGTCCAGGGTGCCTGCGATGTCAGCAGCAGATGACGAGCAATCGTTTGGTTCTTGGCTGCCCCCGCCGCCATCCTCGGTCAGGGAATCAGGAAGTGAAGCGTTGCGGCTTCACTGCCCGGTTCCCTACTGCGCATGCGCGAGTCACACTGCGCGTCTTCACTGGTCCCCGTTGTGTTGTGGGAACTGTGTGTTTCCCAGAACACAACGGGGTGAGGGTTTATCTGCGGCTAGCTATTCCCAGAAGTGGGTGCATTTACCTGTATTATACAGGTATCTGCTCCCCCCCTCCAAGGTGGCAATTGTGGCACTGGAGGGGGGGGGGGGGGGGGGAGGAATCCGATGAGCGGAAGTTCCACTTTAGGGTGGAGCTCCACTTTAAAGTGGTAATAACCCTAAAAAAAAAAATTAAAAAAAATACTCCTGTCCCTTTAAGGCATGATATATTGCATTGAGCTTTTGTAGTGTCATTTATTCTTTTACATGTTGTACAATACACCTGGGTAATCCTGACTGTTTCTGTATTCCCCTGTATAAACTGACCATGCTAAACATGGCTGCTGATCCACAATAGCGTGGTCAGTTTACGTGCCTCCGTCATCCTGCTCTCACCTCAGCATCTCTCCCACTCCACCTCTGTCATTTCCGTAGTCTGTTTCAAAGTCAATCTCCTTCCTGTCCCTCCCTTTCTGCCTTCATTGAGTATTCTGCTGCAGCTGCTCCTCCCCTTTAGTAAAGTGGTCGTAAAGTCACATCTATTATATACTTTTATTGTCTCTGTTTTAGGAACATATTGAGGTGTGTGTGTGTGTGGGTGGGTGGGTGTGTGTTTTTCTAAAATTATAATGCTAAACACCTTTTTGGCCAGCACTGTTGTGTGGTCACGTGTCCTCCCTCTGCTAGCTTGCATATGTCGGAGGGGAATCTCAGCCCCTCCCACTGTACCCCCTTAGATTGGAAAGGAGAGCAGAGGGAGGAGATGTCACCACACAGCAGTCCTGGGCAAAGAAAGTATTTAGAATAATAATAATAATAATAAAAAAAATAAAAAAAACACACGCTGTACTTAATATGTTCCTGAAAAAGAGAGAAAATAGGAAGTATATAAAAGCTGTGACTTTACAACCACTTTAACTGTGATTTTCCCAATAAAGTGCGCAATTATGGAGAAGAATTCATCCCCGATTAAGGCAGAGGAGGCAGGAAGCGCACCTGACAGTTAAAGGCCCCCCAAGCCCCATGTGGTCAGTATTGGTTAGACCTTTTAAAAGGGAACTACTGCTGGCCATCCCAGCATTGTTAGAGGATCCTAAGCTAGCATGGCTGACAGAGGAGCTACCCTCGCGCTTCTGATCCACTATCCTGAAAGCTAGTGAGAGATATCCCTTTCAGGTACTCAAAGCCCTTAGGTGAAGCAGAAAGGGTCAATGACATTATTGACTAGGCCACTCTGTGGCAGCTGCAAGGTGGTGACTTTCAGGACCTTGTGGGGAGCTGGCTTGCTTGTGGAGAGCCTGAGTGAGCTTTTTTTTTGCACTTTATTTCTGAAAAGCAAGCACTCCTGTCCCACACCAGTGTTAGCCGACATTGGAGCTGATCTGTGCACACACAATATTCGAGTAGGGGGCCATGGCATTGTCCCGGTCTTGCTGATACGCTGTCCTGAAAGACACTTGGCCACGAGATTCACAATTCCTCTCTAATTTCAGATCGCCTCTATTCTCTTCAGCCAATGTACCACAATGACCAGGGACAGAAGCTGCTGGGTGGGGGTTAAGATTTATGCCAGGCACTGGGGCGGCTGGTACAAAAGGAGGTGGGGCTGTGCGGCGCTCAGTCATGTATTGTACACAGACACTTCCCCTACCACCCCATCCTCTGTCAGCGGGTGGCTGTAAATAAACATCAAGCCACTTTGTTTACCAGCCGCTCACCTCCTGCAGTGCATCGCTGTGGCCCAGTTACAAACAGGCCCCAGACCAGTCTGCAGCCTGGTGATTGGGGACCCATGGACTAAGGGAAACTGACAGTGAAGTCTTGTGGCTTTTCTCAGACAGTTTCTCATCACGCTGCGCTTTGCGACAGGTCCTGCAGTTTCCTGGGACTTGTGATGTGTCCCAGAAGGCTGCAGGGAAAGGAGAGGGGGCCGAACTTTTGCTCGGATCGCGTGGCGATCTGACCGGAACTGGGACGGGGTACCTGCCAAAATCAGGTACCCGCTTCCCCCAAAAAATTTCCAAAATGTTGAAAAAGAAGGGGGGGTGGATATAAGCGGAAATTCCCCTTTTGGATGAAGTTCTGCTTTAATATGCCTGGTAGCCCCTGTACCCCAAACAGCCATCAGACAGGCTTCGCTTTACAGTAAATATTGTAAAAATCACTCAAAATATGTTCTTACACAAATTTCATTACACTGTCCCTTTAAGAAACACTCGGTCCATAAGCCCAAATGGTGCCAGGACAAGACACGCTGAAAACCAGAGATACCAGGGGTCTGACATTTAAAAAGCCAAGAGAGACTACTTCTTGCTGAATATTCCACGTCCACTTCTCTTCTGAGTGCTTCTACTCTCAGCATGCCGTCAGAAGGCGACACAATGAGCTACTGCAGAAACATCAGCCTGAGAGGTGAGGATGAAAATCCTATTAGAGAAGTGTTCACAGATGTCACCACAGTCTTATTTTGAACACTAAAAAAAATATAAAAAGAAGTAGCGACAGCAGAGAACAAGTGAAATCAGAATTCTGACGTTATCCAGGGAACATGAACCTTGTACTACAGTCAGCAGGTCTGTTCATTTTAATCAGTTTTATGTAAACCACTGCAAGCAGATTATGAAAGCTTCACCTATATGCTTCTGGGTAGAATTACAGCAGTTTATTGCATGATACAGTGCCGCCATGTAATCTCCCCTATCTGAGAGATGGTAAAAAAACCTTTACAATGGGTACGTGAGAAAACCTGACATGCGTATCTGTAGGCTCAGGAACCGGGGTTCCCAGAACACCAGATTACAAATAGCGGCAGAACTTTTTTATCTGGTTTGCTGTACAACAACTAGGTCTTTACTATTTGACATTGGAATGGATCTATTATCCAAAAAGAAAGCAATCATTATAAATTATAAATGAACTCAGAAAAGTACCTTCTGATGATCACTGTAACAGCCATGTTTTGAACTGTCATGAATGGGTTACATTCTTAACAGCTGTGGTTACTATTGTGTGCTGACTGGCTCACAGCTATCACATGGTACAGGGTGCTGTGGTTGGCCCAGGTACCATGTGATAGCTGTGGGCCAATCACAGCTTCACAATACTAAGCACAGATGTTATGAATGAAACCCATTCATAACAGTTCTGTTTCTATTGTGATCATGTGACTGCACAGCAATCACATTATACCCTGAGCGCTTAAAGTAGCTGGGTACTGGGAGCCAAAATCTGCTGCATCCAGCAGACACAGCTGTCCTAAGAACGGAGGGTTGCACGCCCACCAGCTGATTTACATGTACGCGATCCTGACCATGTTGCCTGCCCGCACTAAATGTACTGTGGCCTAGCAGCAAGCGATTAATTCTTGCATTGTCTACATCAAATTAGCTATTCTAACTAAGCAGCAAGGACCTGGATGCTGATGGGGGGGTATTAAAAAGTCCATAAAAGGAAAAAATTTAAGTGACCAAGTAAATTTTAACAAGTACATAAGAAGAGTTGCAAATAAAGTGCAGATACTCATACATACCCTTTGGTCAACAATGATGGGATGCCTCACAAGCCAATAGAAATGTGTGCTTCTAGATGCTGCACTTAAAGTGGGCATAAACTCCTTTTTATGATTTTTACCTATAAATATAAAAATATAAGCCTATAATAAGGATTACCTATAGGTACAGTAAATATCTCCTATACGTGCACAGTTTAGGACATATTTACTTTAGATGCAGCCAGTGACGTCACCTGAACATGCACTTTCCCATGCTGTAAACGGTGACTCCCACGCACATGCGTGGGAGTGACTTCATCGCCGGTGCCCCCGAACCCAGGAAGGCCAGGTGAAAATGGAAGCGCCTTCAGCGGTGACAGCGCGTCACTGGAGGGCTTCGTTTTCAGGCAAATCGGTCATAATATGCTAGTATGCGATGCATACTAGCACATTATGACAAACTGCCTGATGCCTATTTTTTTTTCTATGCGGTTTACTACCGCTTTAATAGCTGGTAGGTGACATTTTATCAAAGTGATTGTAAAGTCACGTTTTTTTTCCCTATAAAACATGTTATACTTACCTCCTCTGTTGCAGTGGATTTGCACAGATCAGCCCAGATTCTCCTCTTCTGAGATCCTGGCCCCTCCCTTCTGTTTAGTACCCCCACAGCAAGCAGCTTGCTATGGGGGCACCCGAGCCAAGTCACAGATCCCCGTGTCCATTCAAACACGGAGCAATGACATGGCCCCGTCCCCCTCTCCTGATTAGCCAGCTGACGTTGATTGACAGCAGCAGGAGCCAATGGTGCTGCTGCTGTATCTCAGCCAATCAGGAGGGAGAATCTCATATGGCTGAGACATTCATGGACATCGCTGGACAGAGATGGAACTCAAGTAAGTGTTAGTGGGGCTGAGGGGGGTGCTGCACACAGAAGGCTTTTTATCTTAATGCATAAAAAGCGGTGTTCCAGCCACGATTCTTTATTTTTTTTAATCAGCAGCTACAAACACTGTAGCTGCTGACTTTTAATAAGGGCACTTACCTGTCCAGGGAGCCCGCGATGTCGGCCCCCCGAGGCCGATCCGTCCATCGCATCAGGTGCTGGTGCCGCCATCCTAATGAAGGGAAACAGGCAGTGGAGCCTTGTGGCTTCACTGCCCGTTTCCTACTGCGCATGCGCGAGTCGCGCGGCGCTTTGTGAATGGGTGGCTGTCTGCTGGGACACACACAGGTCACAGAAGGCAGCGTGCCCCATTTCCTAGGAGACAATGCGAGGGATGAAGAGAAGGAACAGCTCCGCGGAGAAGGAAGGGGCAGATTAGGATGACTGCCTAGCAACAGCCATTTCTGATAAGTAAAAAAATTTTTTTTCTTCAAATGTTTAATATATTTTAAAATAGACTGTTAATGTAAATTTTTTTTTTTAGGGTGGACCTCCATTTTAAGATAAACTTTCTGACTTTACAATCCCTTTAGGCTTAATGTATACGGGATGTTTTGAAACCTCTCCTGAACGATTTAACTTGACAGATAACAAAGTTTACATGCCGCGTTTTTTTCTCAAATGGTCAAAAATGTATTTCCATTAAAAATGCCTGTAAACGAAATGTGGCTAAACGGGAGTTACCACGCTTACAAGCGGTTACAGGCATTTGGCTTTTCAAAAGCCTCTTAACATCCGTCCTGAAAGCATTTTTTTGCTTTCCAAAAAATGCTTCTAAACTCAACTGCCTAGAAACGACTATAAATGACCCTGTGTACATGTACTGATAACAGAGGAGAGTTCAGGGGCAGCTGAAAAAAACACCCAACTGCTCCTAAACGTCTGTTTACCAACAGCAGGTTACATAAAGCCTTAGAGCCCTTTCACACTGACAGCTCGATCGCGTTAGCAGTAAAGCGCCGCTAGTTTTAAAGGGGGTTTTCGGCCTCCAGCAGGGTGCTTTTATCCCCCGCTAGCGGGTGAATAAAGGGTTAAAGAGCACCCACAAAGCGCCGCTGCCCATTGATTTCAATGGGCAGGGACGCTTCAGGAGCGGTGTATACACCGCTCCTTAAGCGCCCCAAAGATGCTGCTTGCAGGACATTTTTTAACGTCCTGCCAGCGCAGCGCCCCAGTGTGAAAGCACCCGGGCTTTCACACTGGCACTGCAGATGAGGCATTTTTCTGGCGCTATTTTTGAAAAACGCCTCCAGTGTGAAAGAGGTTTTAAATTAAAAGTCACATTAAAAAGTGTATCTAAACCCCAAAACAAACAATATTGCAACTTATTAGCCCTTAAATGTGGATAATGCATTTGTTTTTTTCCAGGCTTTTTTCCTTTATTTTCACCTGCTCATCTTACCAGTAAAACACTTCCTGTCCTAGAGTGCCAATGCCCACTGCACATATCAATGGAGCAGCTGCTTTGTAACCCTAGAACAGAACACATTACCTTTTCTTCTGACGAGTGTGCAGCACAGGCAGAGAACACAGGAAGTTACGTGGCAAGATCGACAAGTATTTTTCCAGCACTTGTCAAAAATGTATAACAATATGTTTGTAATGGTATATTTAGAAAGTAATGGATACTGATTGTTCAGGTTTCCATACCAGTTATATTTTCTCTGTGCGAAACTAAAGCCCTTGAAGGATCATTTGCTTGCTGTACAAATACTTTAGGCCAGCACATCAGATTACAGCAACAGTCATGAGTAAGGCAGAGCTTCTTCTTCTCAAAGAGGATGCAGCAGGTTTTTGTAGGCCCGAAAGTCATTTCCATCTTGCATAGTCTGGCATTGGTTGCAAGCAGGGCATGAAAGCCTCATGCAGGTATGGAGGTGCCTGCACTGTTTACCAGTCATCAGATTTTCTTTTTTTTGTTGTCTTAACAGACAACAGCGTCACTTTAATACATAATGTGGGAACCAATCAATCCAACCTGGAAGCTAGCAAACAGGAACATCAAAAAAGTGCATTGGGTGTGCTCTGGCTAAGGAGTGCAAATAACCCACACTAGTGCGATTTCAGATTCGACTTGAGTCACACAAAATCGCATGACAAGGGAAATCACTTTTTTCAATCATGTCTGTTCACATCAATGCGACTGAGCACAGAGCAATTTTAAAAGGTTCTCGTACTTGGTGGGATTCTAGTGCGATTTTGGCCCCATAGAAAATACAAATTGCTTCAAAGTTGCATCAAAGTAGCACTACACAATCGCACTGAAAGTCGGATGAAAATTGTATTGTAGGATTGTGGACCCAGCTATAATATTTTACCAAAATGGTTACATTAAATGCACAGACTTTTGGGGTTTATTGCACAAATGTACCTAAAGGATCCAAAAGGTAGAAGGCTCAATTTACATGAGACCCTAAAGAATAATACTTACAGTAACAGTACTTACCACCATCACCAGGCTACTAGAGAATCCTGTGTACATTTTAACTTACTGAGCAAACAGAAGCGTACACAAGTCGGTACATGATTCTCGGCTCACACATGACTTGCCGCTCAGGTATCAAGTGCTGCACTGTGGAAAGGTGAGTACACGCTCTTTAGAAATCACAAGATTGAGGCCTCATGCCCACAGGAGGTTTTTTTCCATCCCCTGGATGCCTTCGCTCCTGGCAGGAAAAAAGCAGCTCAAAAAATGCGCCGAAAGCCACGTTTCGCACACACGTTTAGGCGTGTTTAGCATTCATTGGCCAAAATATTCTAGGCATTAGAATGAATGCTCAAGCGCTAAACGCCCACAGCACTTAGGTGTGCTTACATGCGTTATGCGCATTCAGCTCCTCTCCTGAACATGCTGGCAGCGCAATTTTTTTCAACCTTTAAACACTCTTCAAATGTGCCTGTAAATGCCTATGTGTGCATGACCACAAAGGCCAACATAGAGGTATTTTGGCTGCCATGTCAGACACCTGCAGATACTGCCTACACCTTTGTGTTTGAAAGCTGTAGAAAGTGTCAATGAAATACGTGAGCGCTCACTAGCGCCCTCACGGTTCATTGAGAGCTACTAGCCCTCTGCTGCAGTGGAAGACAGTATAGTTCATTCATTCACAGATCTGCCACACACATCATATGACTATGCTGTACTGCTCTAAAAAGTTTTAATTTTTTCTTTTACCAAAAAATTGTGACATAAAAAAAAAAAAAAAAAAAATCGCAATACCTTGGTGTGTCTATTTTCCAATGGGGGGGGGGGGGGGGGGGGGGGGGGTGGAGATATTAAAGTCTTGCTTTTTTTTGTTTAAAAATAACAACCATGTTACCATGTTATACTTACCTGCTCTGTGTACTGGTTTTGCACAGAACAGCCCGGATCCTCCGCTTCCTGCCTTCCTGGCCCCTCCCTTCTGCAGTGCCCCCACAGCGAGCCACTCCTTGGCCCTCTCTCCTCATTGGTTCCCTGACTTTGATTGACAGTAGCAGGAGCCAATGGCGCCCGGTGTGCATCTCAGTCAATCAGGAGGAAGAGTCCCGGACAGCCAAGTCTCTTGTGCAACACCGCTGGATCGAGAAGGGGCTCAGGTAAGTACACGGGGGGCTGCTGCACACAGAATGCATTTTATCTTAATGCATAGAATGTTTTAAGATAAAAAAAACCTTCTGCCTTTAGAACCTCTACTGTTCTTGCATTTAAGGACCTCAAGAAATTAGATAGGCAGTCAGTACCATCAGGATTGATCCATTTTTAGATATATATAAACCATGCTTTGTGGACTCTATAACTTTCCAACAGACTAAATAAACACTGATTTGGGTTTTCACCAAAGAAATGTAGCAGAATACATTTTGGCCTAAAATTATTAAGTATTTGCAAAAATGTGGGTATTTTCAAAATTTTCAGTCTTTTTTCATTTATTTAGCAAACAAAAAAAATTGTCATTCAAACTGTAACAGCGCTGAAACCTGAAAATTGGCCTGGACTGGAAGGGGGTGAAAGTGTCCGGTATTGAGGTGGTTAAACTACTGATTTCTTTTTCCAATGCTTGTTTTCACTTTTTTCCATTTATATCTCAATGTTGCTAATCTCCTGCAGCCATTTTCCCTTAACAAGCACTCCAGCAATGGCATTTCCCAGGCTTGGTTTCCTGATGGTGACAACAGTGGAAAATAGCAGTACAATGAATGGTAAAACAGACACTTGTGGTTTCCATCGGAAGTCTATGTAACAGAGTGACAACACAGGAGCACAATTGGGAGACAGGAACACAGTGTTGTCAGCCTATAACAGGAAATGCCTGAACAAGGACCTTCACAGCAGGATCCCCAGGGATAACGTTAATAAAAGCTGAAGATTTAAAAATATTGATTACTTTTGAACTACAACAACACATTAGAAAATAAGATTTTAGTGATTGGGTTTACAACTACATTAAAAGCGGAGTTACACCCAAAAGTGCCTCCCCCCCTCCAGTGCCACATTTGGCACCTTTCATTGGGGAGGGGGGAGTGGGTACCTGTTTTTGACAGGTACACTGTCCCCACTTTTGTCGGACCTCGCTGCGGCAAGGTACACCCTTCTCCTCCCCCTGCTGCCGGGCCAATAAGAGACCACAGCTGGAGTAGGGATTGGCCATTTAAGCTGCAAGGTTTTACTGCCAGGTTCCCTTACCGGCTATGGCGGCGGCAGCACCCAATGGAAATATCAGCTGCGGTGCCAACATCGCTGGATTCCAGGACAGGTAAGTGTCCTAATATTAAAAGTTAGCAGCTCCAGTATGTGTAGCTGCTGATAGAGCTGCACGTTTCTAGCTAAAATGAGAATCACAATTTTTTTGCTTAGAGGATAGATCCCGATTCTCTCGCGATTCTCGCGGCGTAACATCATCTTTCACATTAAAACAAAAAAAATTGGGCTAACTTTACTGTTTCGTTTTTTTTTTGTTTTTTTAATTCATTGAAGTGTATTCTTTCCCAAAAAATTGTGTTTGAAAGACCACTGGGCAAATACAGTGTGACATAAAATATTGCAGCAATTGACATTTCATTCCCTAGGGTCTCTGCTAAAATATATATAATGTTTGGGGGTTCCAAGTAATTTTCTAGCAAAAAAAATAATTTCAACTTAAGAAACAAGCGTCAGAAAAAGATTTCGACTTTAAGTGGTTAAACTTCCTGCATTTAGGCCCGGTTCACACTTGTGCGATGCGAGAACCCTGCGAATCCACTGCGGGTTCCCGCATCGCACCCGACTCGCACGGCAGTTCACACTGCCATATGTGAACTGCTGGGGAGTGTCATACAATGTTAACGACACCCCCAGTTCAGTTCATCTCACATATCGCACTGCGAACTGACAGTTCGGACATTAATCGGATCGCATAGGTGTGAACAAAAAAAAAAAAAAGGGCCCTGTGCGTGTTTGGACCGAATGCAGTGCGATATCAGCCATATTATCTATGAACAGCAGTGCGCTGTGAATTACATGCGATGTCTGCCATCACAGCAGTGTGAACCGGGCCTTACACGTTGTTTAAAAACTTGCCAGACTGCCTGGATTTTTTTTTTCACACAGAAGTTTATCCCTTTGATCCAAGAAGGAAGAGTTAGTTACAATGTTTCATGTTAGAAACTTGGCAGACTGCCCGGATGTTTTCTTTTGACAGCTGAGTGAGCAGATAAGTCTCTCCACTTGTTATATGAAAGAATCTGCAAACTCTGCAATAGAGATAGTCAGGGGGGTGGAATCGAGATCACGATTTTTTAACGATTAATTGTGCAGCTCCAGCTACTGACTTAATTTTTGGAGGGGGAGGCCAGAACACCGCTTTAAGGATTTTAATAAATACATAACTGGATTAAATGAGGGTCTTATAAAGGATACCTAAAACCAAGAACAAACATTTTCTATATTGCAGCTCACCAGTCCATCCAAACGGTGGATGCATTTGTTTTAATTACTCAGGCTAAGCTCACTGTGAAAATTTGGCAATGCCAAAGCGGATTACACTCTCGCGCATGTGTGGGAGTAATGTCACCTCCGCCCAGCCAATGAAAGTGGGAACTGGTCCCAGGAAAGAGCCCCGGGGTACCCCACTCAACTATAGACCAATCATAAAAATCACCCACCCTCTGGACACGCTCCTGCAACCAGTTTTCAATCCAGGCACATACATCATCATCAATGCCAAAAGATCTTAATTAGTAAACTACATTAATTATGTTTTTGGATTTAGATACAACTTTTACCACCACATTCTGTCTCTGATTAAAGTGGAGTTCCACCAACTTTTACAACTCTTCAGCATCTCTCACTAAACTGTGCACTGTACACAAATTGGATATTTTTTTTTCTCAGAACCTACTGTATATCTGCTGTATTCATTTTTCACTTCCTCCTCCCTGGCCGCTGCCCATCGCATCATTTCCTGTTTGCAATGCCTTCTGGGAAGGGGCGGCAACTTCCTCTGAAACTGCCGTTGCTATGGAAACCTGACCTGAAACCTATTACACTGCTTGTGCTGCACGGAGCATGTGGGAGATCTGCAAGGATGAGATCCAGGAAGAAATACAGTCTGGCTTCAGATGCCCACACTTAAGATGGCCACGGCCTGCTGGAAGTTTATAAAATAACAAACTACTGCTATAAACTAACAAAACAGACCTTCGTTTACTGACTAACTTTACTAGATTACATTAAGCTTGTGTATTATAGGGGTATTTTTATTTAAAAAGTATAATTTCAGGCGGAACACCACTTTAAGTGGTCCGTTGGTGTGCATATGTCTGCACACCAGCGGACATGTTTCGTGAGAAACATGTTGTTTTCTATGGGTCCTGTGCACACCATACACATGCAGCGGTGTGCAGAAAAATGCAGTTCAACAGACATGGTGTGATCACACCCTTACAGTATAAAGTGTACACATAGACAAAATGTTGTGTTCTGAGTAGGGAAGGGTGAGGATCTCTGTCAGGTTCTTATTGCGATCTGTGTCTCGGCTGGGGAGATTCACTTTCCCCATTTGTCCCTTCCACTTAATCAGAGACAGAATGTGGTGGGAAAAGTTTTAGGGTTCATTTACACCAGAAAGTCAAACTGAAAGCATGGGTGCTGCCGTGTGCTCCGAGACACCCAGCTGTATTGCACGGTTTACTTTTTTCAACAGAACTTTATTGATATGTCAAAAAAGTGAGATTTCAGTACAGTTCTTTTCACTGTAGGGGTGTTGCGATGTGGTGGTTTGTGTCGCAATCCGCTGCGCTTAAAAAGTGCAGTACTGTTTTAAGCGCACACCAAAGCAATGCTATGGTATACACCAGTGGCCTCAACCTCAGTCCTCAAGTACCTTTTCCTTTAATTTGCACAGCTGCTTTAAATCAATGGCATGGTATTGATAAGAGCTATTTTATCTAATGGCCCATACACACGATCCGAATATCGTACTACAGAACCTTTTTCGCTTAATAGTCTCAAGTAGAAATTGAATAGGTAAATAAAGTCAGAAGATTTGTGAAGTATTTGTATTTGCGGACGACAACTATTTTTTTTTTTTACAAGAGAACGGACGACAACTATAGTGACTAAACGAAAATCGTACGAGGAAAATTTTCGTGCATGTCCGATCGAATAATATCGGATGAACTGTCGTGATCGGCTGTCGAAAGTAGTGTACACACGATCCGAAAATCGTACGATTCTTCCTCGGACGACAGTTTTTCGTACGATGTTCAGATCGTGTGTACGGGCTATAAGGGAAGTTCCCAAAACACGGCCCGTTAGGGCTACTTGAAGACTGAGGTTGAGAACCACTGCTATAAACTGACAGAATCTAGAGCAGTTGTGCATAGCAACAAACCAGCATCTATCTTCAACTTGTTCAGTTAAAGCGGTTCAAGGCTGGGACATTTTGTACCTGAAGGCCCCTTTCACACAGGCGAACCGATTAGCAATGAATGGTCCCATCAGGTCTGTCTACAAAACTGACAGGCAGACTTGATCGGGCCATCCATTGCCCTTTATAGAGCAGCGTGTGTCAATGCAAATGTGTCCGCTGACACCTGATCCTATCTGCTAAAAACAGATGGATGGGGGATCCATTCCCCATCCCACCTGGTGGATCAGATTGGATGACAGTCGGATGGAAAGCAGACAGGCGGTCCGCTTCCATCCAGCCAGCCATAAAGGAAAGCAGGCTGTATCCGCTTTGCATAAGTGGAACAGACACAGACCCGTCATCCGCCTGCTCAGCGGGGATCAGCAGAGAGATTCCCCACTGAGCAAGCGGATGCCGCTGCTGGAGTCTGTCTGTGTGAAAGGGGCCTTAAAGTAAAGTATTGGCTTGTAAAAAGAAAAAAAAAACATTTATACTCACCTAGGTGGATGCAGCACCATTGCTTCTAATGCCGCGTACACACGGTCGGACTTTTTGTCTACAAAAGTCAGACAGCCTGTCCGACAGACTTCCGGCAGACTTTCGGCGGACTTTCGACGGACTTGCGGCGGACTTTCTAACGAACAGACTTGCCTACACACGATCACACAAAAGTCCGTCGAATTCTTACGTGATGACGTACACCGGACTAAAATAAGGAAGTTCATAGCCAGTAGCCAATAGGTGCCCTAGCGTGGCTTTTTGTCCGTCGGACTAGCACACAGACGAGCGGATTTCGGGGTCCGTCGTAGTTACGAAGTAAAGATTTGAAGCATGTTTCAAATCTAAAGTACGTCGGATTTGAGGCTAAAAAAGTATGTTGAAAGTCCGGAGAAGCCCACACACGATCGGATTACCAGCCAGCTTTAGTCCGTCAGCGTCCGTTGGACTTTTGTAGACGAAAAGTCCGACCGTGTGTACGCGGCATAAGACTAAGAGTCAAGCGATCAAAGACCGCTGATAGGTCGGTTCTCAGCCTTCAGTGAGTAGAGAGCAGTGACTGTCAGTCACCACTGCGTAACTCTGCCCCTCCAGCACACACTGGAGCGCCAGGGTATGGTGGAGGTGCCTGGCTCAGGCACTCAGCGGCTCACCGAGAGGCTGAGCCAGCTGCTGGTCCAAGCTTCTGGTTGGATCCTGACAAAAAAAGTTGGGATCTTTCCCAAACCTGGAACAGCTGAGTGACATCAGCCAACTTTAGCCCGCTGCCGACTAAAAATGGGTCACAGAAGTGCAGAATGAACTGCACTCGTGTGATCCCCAGGAGAAACATAGCCCAAATGGTTTGGGCTATACTTCTTCCTTAATGAAATTCTTGAGAGGGTGTTTGTATCATCCCCTTGAATACTAACCTAAGCTTTAACTCAATCTAGTGGCTCTCTTCTCTCTCTCTGCTCAGAGGCAGCAATGGGAGCCATTGGCTTCTTCTGCTGTCAACAAAATCCAGTGAGCAAAGAACAGGGCTGAGATACACTGTGTATGTCAATACACACACAGCCTGGCTCAGGGTTGAGCCCGCAGGTGTGCCACCATAGGAAGCCGCTTCCTCTGGTGGCACACTTAGAAGAGGAGGAGCCAAGAGAGCCAGCAAGGGACCTTAGAAGAGGAGGTTCGTGGCTACCCTGTGCAAAACCACCACAAAGAGCAGGTAAGTTTAACACGCTTGTTTGTTTGTTTTTAATTTAAAAAGAACAGGTAGTTTTTACTGCTGTCTGTGCCCCCCTTAGGGAGATTCACCCTCTCTAATTCTCCTGTTTACGGTTATCAGGTTATGAGAGTCACAAATTTTGGATTATTGCCAGAGCAGGCCCAAAGGGTAAACCTTCCAGGGGGGGGGGGGGGGACACCATCTCTGGTGTCAACAAGCGGTTTCTACACTTTAGAGCAGTGGTTCTCAAACTTTTCACGGCACACCTGAAAAGATTTAACAATTTTTGTAGTCAGCAGAAAAATATAATATATACAAAAGCATCAATCTTGTGTGATTCCCAATAACATATATCACTGATATATAATATTGGGGATCACACAAGACTGCTGCTTTTGTACATATTATATTTTCCTGCTGATATAATATTGGGGAATGGGGATTACAAAAGACTTCTGCTTATATTTACTGCTGATATAATCACACACTGGTCCATCCCCATCTCTTCTCTCGTTATACCTTCTCACCTCCACTCCGTGTGGGACAGCCAGGGACTGCGGGCTCCTCTGCTCTGTTGTGGGTAGGACTGGAGGAGGGAATGATGTCACGTTGAGGCGCGCTGTGCTCAGCACTTCATTGGCTGGAAGCGCTTGATACGGCACCTGTCCTGGCACATTGCTGGGAACCGGCCGCAGCCTAATTATATTTGCAAGCCGGATTGACAGGGACTGGTGGCGGCAAACATCAACCAATGAAATTCGTGCACAAGCAAGGCAGCACAGGTGTCCGTATGAGGCCTGCACACTTGCTCAGTGAGTGCCAGACAGTCAGCACTATGCTGGTGGAGCCTCGCGGTGTGGCACTGGCACAGCTACCGCCGGGCCTAGCGAACAACACGAATGATCCCACGGCACACCTGCAATTCTCCTGCAACACACAGTTTGAGAAACACTGCTTTAGAGGGATTTCTCCTCACTTCCTGTTTTGGCTACGGGACAGGAAGTGAAGAGAAATCTCCCCAATAGGACACACAAAATAAAAACAAAAAAAAAAACTGTCAGGGGTTATAACCCTCCTCTACTATTTCCTATAATTTGCCTTTAACTCTACTTTAAGCTTTGAAAATTAAAGCTAGATGCTGATTGGCTATAAGCTGCTCCAGTCTTAGTAACTCCCCTGAGGTCATTGTGCCTTGTCTATGGGTTGGGACTGTACTGGAAATAGCCACCAGCGTAGCCCCAACACATCCAGCGAGAACCAGCCCTTAGGGTACATTCACACCAGGTGCGGTAGGACTGTGTTGGGCAGCTCTTCTAGCAAATTCCCACCATAAGACGAGGCAAAACGCCTTTTCTACTACTTTTTTCCCAGCGCAGCAGCACAAGGCAATCCATCGCCTTGCACCATGCGGTGGCAAATAGAACCTAATAAAATGTCACCGTGTGACATTCCAATAAAGTTTGTTAAAATTAAAAGAAAAAAAAAAAAGTTTAGAGTGTGATGTGTTGCAATGGGTGCTGCTGTGATCCCACCGCACCCCAGGCATGGCACTGTAACATAGTAACTGGTGTGATTGGGGGGGGGGGTCAATGGGATCACCACTCCCTGGGATTTCCTTTCACTTCCTGCTGAGTTGCCAGGGGAAAAAAAAAAAAACTTTTAAGGTGTAACCCTTCCCTGCCCCATTATACACTAAATAGGAAAGTTTTGTCTGTGCCCCCACATGGATCTGGGACAGGATTACATGTGACGTGATGATCACACACTGGAGGGGAGCAGTCCCAGATCTGGCAGGTGAGATTAGATCCAGCACCCTCCCTGTATGAGCAGACCATGCCCAGCCCTGCAGACACACAAGATCTCACATCTATTGTGACACATCCGGATTCCCCCCTCCCCCACCACCAGGGGGAGACTTCGTGTCTGGGAGGCCCAGCATGGCCCTCATGTGGGAGATCCCCCTCATACACCGCCCTCCCCAACCCACATGTGTGTACAGGCCCCTCACCGATCTCTGCAGTTCTCCCAGCCACAGCGAGGCTCTCTCCTTCCCGCTGGGATCCGGGTCATGGTAGAGGGCCTGCACGGCCTGGTAGACGGTCTGCAGGCCGGGCTTCCCCTCCATGGCTCTCTGCATTTTGCTCTCCGTGTGTCTTACAGCCGCCTCTCCCCAGGCTTCATCCTCCTCCTCGGCCGCAATGGGATTGTGCACCCGCAAACTCGGTCCGGGCGGGAAGCACAGCTCTGCAGTACAGCGTTCCGGATCCTCTCTCTCACTCTCTCCCCCCGGGTTGTGCAGGGAGGGGGGGATACCGGAAGACTCAGTGTCCAGCTCCTGTGTGCCTCCTTTCCCGTCACACCAAACCTCCCCGCCTCTCCAGGGGCAGCCCAGGAAAGAGGTTGCTTCCCGGGCAGGAAGTACGTCATCCGGCGCTTCTTGCCGGTCCCTGAGTGACGAGAGGGCGGCAGGGAGGTTCCTCCAGTCAGTGTGTGTCATACACAGAGGAAGGTGCATACCACTGCACCCTATAGTGTCAATGTTCTACACCTAACCCCAGTGCCACTGACATAAGCAGGAGCATTGCATACACTCATGGACTTCAAGCACCTGGAAGTCTGCAGACATTTTCTATGTCTGCCATTAACAATCCTGCCACTTTCCAATGCCATAGAGCAGGAGGTGGAGATCTACCTGAACAACATGGCAGAAGTCACCAGGCACAGTGTCGCCTCCTCACTCCTGATTTAAACCTCTAATTGCCGTACTACTGTGTCACAATCTGGTGAATTGCATGGCAATCATGGGTTTAAATCAGGTGGTGAGGAGGCAACATGTTCGCCACCTTTTCAGAGGAGCAGCAGTACCTGCTGCACTTGTGAATGAGCCCTTTCACATTGAGCTGTGGGACACTTTAGTTTTAGCGGCGCTTTACCATCATTTTAGCGGGGCAATTTTAACCCCCGCTAGTGGCCGCAGAAAGGGTTAAAAGCGCCAATGCCGAACCACTTTGCAGGCACTTAGGCAGTGGTGCCCATTCATTTCAAATGGGAAGGGGTGGTGGAGGAGCGGTGCCGCTTGCAGGACTTTTTCCAACGTCCTGCAAGCGCACAGCTCCAGTGTAAAAGCACTCAGGCTCTCACACTGGGGCTGCAGGGGAGGAGTTTTACAGGTGCTATTTTTAGCGCCTGAAAAACACCTCAGTGTAAAAGGGGTCTTAGCTGCAATTGCCATCGGCACCCTTAGGGTTCGTTCACATGTACAGTTGGAGGTGGTAAAACCCTGCGGTTGAGTCGCAGCTTTACCACTCCCAATCCATAACCACTTTAGTTGCTTAGGCAACAGCTAAAGGTGTACACATGAAATAGCTCCTCCCAAAATGGGAAGCTCTGCTTTTTTGCCTCTTCCCCCCTCCGCTGACACATTTGGCACTTTTAATGGGGGAGTGGGTATCTGGTTTGGCATGTACCCACTCCCACGTCTGGCTGATCCAGCAGCAGCAGGATCAGCCGGAAGTTCGGCTCCCCTCTTCCTTCCCCCGCTGCCGGGCCATTCACAAAGTGCAGCGCGCTTCGCACAATGCGCAGTAGGGAGCTGGTTGTAAAGCTGCAAGGCTTCACTGCCAGTTTCTCTTAGTGGAGATGGTGGCGGCAGCATCCGATAGACGATTGAATAATCGGCTCGGGTGAAGACATCAATGGATTCGTGGACCAGTAAGACCCCTTTCACACTGGGGCGTTTTTCAGGCACTTTAGCGCTGGAAATAGCCTCTGCTAAGTGCCTGAAAACCGCCTCCCATTCGTTCCAGTGTGACTTTTCACACTGGGGCGGTGCACTTGTGGGACAGGAAAAAAAAGTCCTGCAAGCAGCATCTTTGGGGCAGGTTGGGAGGGCTGTATTCTACACCGCCCCTGCCCATTGGAATGAATGGGCAGCGCTTTGAAAGCACCGCAAAACTGGAGTTTTTAACCCCTTTTTTGGGGTTAAGAGCACCCCGCTAGTGGGCGAAAAGCACCGCTAAACATCAGTAAAGTGCGCTAAAACAAGCGGCGCTAACACGACCGCGTAGTGTGAAAGGTGTCTTAGGGCCCTCTCACACGAGGCGGAGTCCGCCTCGGTCCGCCGGCTCAGCTGGAGATCGCTCCGTTGATCTCCGCTGAGGCGGCGGATGACAGGTCCCTCTCTGCTCACTGAGCGGGGAGGGGCTTGTCAGGCGCCGCTGCCACCTATGGAGGGATCGGATGAAAACGGATCAGATCTCATCAGATCTCACCCGATCAGCCAGCGATGGATCCGGACGTAGGGCCATCCGTCTGCTTTGAGCGAATCGGACCGGGTCGGATGTCAGCGGACATGTCTCGGCTGTCATCCGTCGCTCCATAGGCTAACATGGAGCGCCCGTTCAGGTCCGCCGTCAAAATTGACAGGCAGACCTGAACGGTCCGATCGTGTGAAAGGGGCCTTAGTGTCCTAATATTAAAAGTCATCAGCTACAGCATTTTTTCAGAAGGAGCCTGGAGCTCCTCTTTAAGCCACCTGTTGCTTTTGGTGGATGTTGCTGCCTGCCAATCATGACCCACTCAAGTAAATGTTGCTGTACTGTACAAGGTTTCAGGGCACTTGCAGAGTGGCCTTATTCACTTTAATGGGTTATACTTGGCAGGTGCTACACCAACCATGACAGGGCGTATAACTCCTGCTGTGGCTGCGACATGTGTACACCCCTGGCCACCGCAGCTGAAGGGGATGCGGTTGGGGTGAGGATGATAAAAACACGTCTTAACTATAGGGTTTTGCCACCCCCAAACTGTTCTGAGCCCCCTATAAGGCTTCTTTCACACTGATGTGCTGCAGTTTACCTGCACCACGGGTGCAGCACAGTGCACTGGGTTAGCTGCGCTTTGCCATAGACTTCTATTATATCCTGGAATTGTGGGGTGCATTTTCTGAAAGCGCACCAAAACTCCCACATTCAGAAAGTGTACCAAACTTTCAGGATATAATTGAAGTCTATGGCAAAGCTGCAGGTGTGGGTAAACAGCAGCGCATCAGTGTGAAAGAAGCCCTATACTATTATGCCCAGTGTATTGCTTCACACTGACCTGAAGATCTCTTCTTTCTTGCTGCTGGCACCACTCTGGAGAACGCTAGCCAGGATAAAAGATGGAGTGCAGTTGGTATCACTCCACTTTGGACAGGAGCCAGACCTACAGAGGAGGCATCGGCTTATGCGGCTCTTGCTCCCTACTACAGCTCCAACTTTACAAGTAGAGTAGTCCCTCTGCATTGCTCTCTGTTTGATGCTCGGGGATGGCAGATCAGCAAGACCAGACCGCAATTTACCAGTCACCTGTCCGATCTACAGGTTGCCGACTCCCGCCAGAGCCACGGCTGACGTATACAGCCTGCCATACCAGTGAATGTTGTATGCAGTCATAGTCATGTAAATGCTGATGCTTCTGTACATTGGCATTTAAATGTGCATGCATTTTCGAGGTACTTCCCCCAGCACAAAGGCTATGCTTTTGGGAAATAAAACCTATGCACAAGTAGACATCAGCGTTTACACGGCTATGGCTGCATACAGCTGTTCACTTGTATGGCAGGATGTACACGGCAGCTGAGACCCCTGGATACAGGAAAACATCTTGAATTTTACGAATTACATATAAAATGCCTGCAAATGTCCATGAGGCCATAGACGCTTCATATGTCACCCGATCAGTAAGCCGCCATTCCCCCGGAGCCATTTGTTATGAATTTTGTGATACTAGACATGAGGATTCCTATGATATTCAATGGTTCCCGTTCAGACCTGAGTTCCGTGCTACCGCTTGTTGTACAAACAAGTACATGCCGGAAATGTATGTTTTTGACACCACAGACTTACATTTTTTGTTTTAATTTCGAACCTGCAGTGACCTAAAACAAGACACCGAAGTGTACCAAAAAAGTGCATGTGAAAAAAATACACTGGGGTGTGTCATATGGTTCCCCCCCCCCAACCCCGAAGAGGAAGGACCCTTCCCTGAAACCCCAGGGCGCAAGACTGTTAAAGGGGTAAAATACACTGAGGTCCACCTAGCCAAAGGGCCCAGCAGACCCCGCTCCTCATGATCAGCCAAAGCCGACCAACCAGTACTAGGTGAGGGGCCGGGGAGGAAGGAAACTTAGGGACACACATCCTCCTCCTAAACTTCAGGGTATACCTGAAGACCCACGCCCTACAATCCTTGAATGTTGTGGCCTAGTACCCTTTCTCACAGTGGGGTCCCCAACCTTTAGTGATACTAGGAGCACTCCCGGGGTGTCACTCCCAGGGGGTGCTTAACACTGCAGGCTCTCTGCCTCCCAGACCACTTGCCAGACAAGGAGGCACTGCTCGAATCAGGAGGAACTGGGCCCCTCAGAAACCTACACACTAGGGAAGTACTACCTAACCCCACCTTACCCTCAGGACCTCCATCATACAAGCAAGGATACTATACAGCCAGCCATCTCAGCCCAAAGGCCAGAATGATGGCGGAGCTCCCCTACTGCACACTGAAAAGAACAGATGCTACACCTGATTTTAGCCAAAAGACAGAGAAGCGGCCAACTGGAGCACCTGAAAATGAAAAAAACAAACGCTTTAGCACATTTATCTTTTTCTTAGCAACCTAAAGGTACCCATACACGCTTTGATAAATGATCGACTTCTTTTCGGACATATCTCTACCGATTGGAATAATTGATCTGTAGTTGACAACCCATTTAATCCACGCACCACATACGGGGAAGTGGATGTCGATCGATATTTATGATATGATCGTAGCTTATGATCATAAGTCATCAATAGCATTTCTGTTTCCATTATAATCGCATAATCTGATTGATCAAAATATGATCATATTCATGAACAAGGTATTTCATTGCTGCCAGCAGATGTAAAACAATCGACAATTTTCTGCCTCGGTCCATCGATTCAGTTTTAAGGCCTAAACCGATCGGAAGAGAAGTTGTGGCTATTTAATTTTTTTGCAGATTCAATTGTTTTGATCAAATCGAAGATGTTTTAAAAAATTGAAGCATGTATGGCCACTATAAGACCTGTGAACAAAATGGAGGAGTTAGGAGTGACCATGCCGGTGAAGGCCCACAAGAATCTCTACAGACCCCAGTGACACCCATTGCAAGAAGGGGCAGAGGGCCTGGGAACAATAAGCATAGCAGACATGGCTCAAGAGCCCTGACAGAGCAAACACATCACTCAGAAAAAAACGGGAAGCAGATACAAGGACGACAATGTCATACAATGCCATAGATGATATTGTTTTCCATTGACCAAAACAAAAATACCTGAGGCTTGAAACACATTAAAAACTGGATTAATACACAAAGAAAGCTTCAAAATCAACTGAAGCACGAATGGGAGCTAAAATGTCAAAAAAGTGACCCTGTCATAGGGGGTGCAAAGTAAAGGCAGCCTGTAAAAGGCATTGATCAATACCAGTGTTTTCCAAACTGCAGCATTGGGGGCTGATGTGGCCCTGTGCTTGCCTTTTTCTGGCCCTTGGGGCACTACTCCACCAACTGATACCAATGATGGGGCACCACTTCCCCTACTGACACCATCAACAGGACACTATTTCTCCTATTAAAACCAATGATGGGGCACTGATGCTGGGGCATTTTCTACGCCTACTAGACAAAGTCCGGCCCCCCTAAAGCCAGTAAATTGTCCCTTTGCTTAGAAAGTTTGGACGCCCCTTATCTATACTTACCTTTCTGTTACCAGCGTCTTAAAACTCCACTACATTACAGATCTCCAGCCACTCCAGGTATCTAACACCTCTGGGTGTGTGGAATACTTGCTCCCCTGCTAATCCCTATGGTTCCTTCTTTTGTCTCATACTTCTTGTATCAACATAGGGGCCAGTGGAAGAAACCACAGCATGCATCAGGGGAGCAGGTATTCAACACACCTGAAAGTCTCATACCTGAAGCTGCCAGAGATCTTCAACATGGCAGAGTTTTAAGACATGGGCCCTTGGAAAGGTAAGCATACAAAAATAGGAGGGCAGACTCGATAGACCACCTGGTCCTTATCTGTCATCTCTCTGTTATGTTTCTATACTTTGGACCCAATAGTGACAGGATTGCACTAAAATGTTAATGAAGTTCAATGCTTCCGAGCATGCGTCGAATTGTTTCTGAGCATGCGTAGGAATTTTGCGCGTCTAAATTGGTACAGACAATTGGAATTTCCAATCGGAGCTTTTTCTGACTGAAAAATTGAGAACTTGCTCTCAATCTTTTGCTGGCGGGAATTCCGCCAGCAAAAGTCCGATGGAGCATACACACTGTCGGAATTTCCGACCAAAAGCTCACATTAGGCTGGCCATACACCTATAGATTATCTGCAGATTTTCTATGGTTAGATGGAAAAAGTGGGAGATTCCTCCATCCACACAGTTTAGCGAACATGGAGAGATCTGTTGCACATTTTCTATCTAACCATAGAAAATCTGCAGATAATCTATAGGTGTATGGCCAGCTTTAGACATTTGCTGGCGAATTTCCGATCGTGTGTACGGGGAATTAGCGTCGCCTATGGAGATTTTTTTTAGGCAGCGTAGTTTGTCGTCCTTCCAGGGGCATAGATAATTTTAAAGTGTGACATGTTAGGTATCTATTTACTCGGTGTAACATCAGTTTTTATATTTTACCAAAAAATGGGTATTGTATTGTGTTTGTGTGCACTATAATTCACTAAGATGTACAGTATTTTGTTCCTAAAAATTTGTGTTTTAAAAATGGCTGCGCAAAAATTACGCAAAATAAAAAAATTGCAACAACCATTATTTTATTCTCGAGAGACTCTAATTTAAAAATATATATAACGTTTGGGGGTTCTAAATAATTTTCTAATAAAAAAAAAAATGCTGATACTTACATGCATGACAGAAATGTCAGAATTGGCCTGGGGGTAAGGTGGTTAAATTAGAATTCTGGCCAAACCCTAACTGAAAAAAATGTTCCCACCCCCTACTAACACCTATTCCTGTGTAAGAAATATGTATATACTTTAGAGCGAAACAACTAATCAATTACTAATAAGGTATTACAGTGCAGCACACATACAGCTCAGTATACCGTTCATACATGTCAGTAAGTGCGTGAGAACTTGTGAATGTGAGGAGCAATGTCTCATGGGACATGTAGTCCTGGGCAGGAAGTGATTGGTTCTAAAGGCAGAAGTTTTTTTTACTTTGCTATAGGGACACTCTCTATACTTATACTTACACAGAGCAGGTAAGTATGACATGTTTGTTGTTTTTAACTAAAAAAAAAACAAGACTTAGGCCCCTTTCACATGAGGGGGACTCCGTTTCTACAGAGCCCGCCTCGGTCCGCCGGCTCAGCGGGAGATCTGTCCGTTGATCTCCGCTGAGCCGGCGGATGACAGGTCCCTCTCTGCTCACTGAGCGGGGAGGGGCTTGTCAGGCGCCGCTGCCGCCTATCGAGGGATCGGATGAAAATGGACAGGTTGTCCGTTTTCGTCAAATCTCACCCGATCCGATCCGCCAGCGACGGACCTGGACATAGGGCCATCCGTCTGCTTTTAGCGGATCGGACGGGGTCGGATGTCAGCGGACATGTCTCCGCTGACATCCGACGCTCCATAGGCTAACATGGATCGCCCGTTCAGGTCCGCCGTCAAAACTGACAGGCGGACCTGAACGGTCCGATCGTGTGAAAGGGGCCTTAGAGTCAGGGAAAATCAGCATCTGAACAAAGAGAAGGTAGAGGCTGATAGACTGGAGGTAATAGAAGGCATTACAAATTACATTTAAAGTAAACTTTTACCAGTATTGTGCATTATATTTAAAATGATCATGACCATGAAAAAAAAAGTCTCAGCTTTTAAGACTACTTTAATATAAAAGATTCATATCTCCCTTCCACCCTTCATATAGATTCATGTCTGATTCCTAGTTAAAATGCCCATAGATCCTATATCTATGTGTATTTATTATTATATATATGATATAAGTAATATATATTATTACTTTCACTGTTTCACAGTATAAATGAACCCCTTATAGTAGCGATTACCTGCTCTTTTTGTACTATAAAGGGCTAATTATAGTTTTTTTTTAACCCCATTATGACAGGTGATACAAAAAAAAAAGCATGCTGCTGCTGCTACTAAGCGTCTTAGTCCTGGTTCACACCTATACGTTTTTTGGTGCTTTAATTTAACATGGTTTCCTATGAGACACATTCACATCTGTGCTTTTTAGCCGCTGTGTATTTGGAAAAGGTCAAGGACTTTTTTCAACGCAAAACGGTGCTTTTTTGGTTCAATATACACTGGAACCTCGGATTGCGAGTAGCGCAGTTAACAAGCGTTTCGCAATACGAGCACTGTATTTTTAAAAATCGTAACTCGTTTTGCGAGTGTTGTCTCGCAACACGAGCACGATTCAGGCCAAAGCGTGTGCAATACTGCCTTTGGCCTGAGGTGGGGGGGCGCCGGAGCTGATCGGCGCCGTTCGGAAATGCACAGAAAGGCCCGAGGACAGCTCGGCTAACCTTGGCAAACCTCGGGAAAGGAGTCTTTCCGAGGTTTGCCGAGGTCAGCCGAGGTGTCCTCGGGCATTTCTGGCCGTTTCCGAGGCTCTCCGGCGCCCCATACCTCTGGCCGCATGCGGTATTGCATGCCATTGAAGTCAATGCGGAACTAATTATTTTGGTTTCCATTGACTTCAATAGGGAAACTCGCTTTGATATGCGAGTACTTTGGATTACGAGCATTCTCCTGGAAAGGATTATGCTCGTAATCCAAGGTCCACTGTACTTCAATGGAGAAGCTGCAGAAACACATGTATTGCGTTTTTTTGCAGCAATTTGTGTTTTCTAATCTGCCCAACAACAAATTGGCCAAAATAAAAGCATAAAAAACACAAATCGCAGAAAAATCAAGTGCGCAAAAATCAAAACGCACAGCAATAAGCACTGCAGAAACAGATCAAAAGCAAACTGCGTTGGTTTGAACCAAGCCTTATGCTGGCCATACATGTATCGATTTTCAGATGAGAATATTCATACGAAAAATCTTTGTACATTTGCTGAATGAAAGAATGTAGTTTGAAATTTTTACTTGCTTTTAACATCCAGTTTTAAAATTAATGTAATTTTTGAATGAAAACCGCATACACTGTCTGAAAATTTCTTTGACCAAGAAGTTTCCTATCATTTCTAAACCTTCCCGTCACTGTGGTTGAAAACGAACGTCGATTTGACCTCACTAACGATTAGAAAATCAGACGAACCTTATTAAAATTACTTTTTCCCTTATCGTCTTTCAGGACAGCACTTGAGAGAGTGACTCCTCCCCTTGCCAACAGGAAACACCTCTTCCACCAAACTTTAAAAGGAGGCTCCTTTCCACATCTTGTCAGTTTTTTGTGTTTCCTCCGGAGGGAACACTTCATGGGGAAGTCAGGGCTCTCAGGTGCTGTCCTGGGAGCTCAGGTTTCCTGGTTTTTTCATCAAACACGTTTTTTACCTCATGAGAGCTGTTCCTCCCATTCCACAGCTGAGGTGAAGTGCTGCTGGCTGGGCTCCCTCTCCCTCTTCATATGGGCTCAGGGTGAGTCCGACTGTCGTGGGCATCGCTCCTAGGCGGCGGCAAAACAGGCGGTGGCCGTTTACTGTGTTTTTTTCTCAGGTCCACCGCCTGTTGCTTATTGCACCGCCGCCATCTTGGGGATGGCAGCGGGGCTCCATCCGCCGGAAGTGAGGCATCCGGAGGGGGCGGAGCCCACGGAACAGGCGAGCGGCGTCATTTCCGCCGGAAATCGCAGAGGGAAAGGGGAGGAATGGGGCTGGTGCTTATTTAGCGGTTCCGGTCCGGCGCACAGGCGCTATTGGAGTCCGGAACCGGCGTTTAGCCACACAAACACAGCAAGCGCTCCTCGATGGAATCGATGGCGGCAGCAAGTGGGACAGGCACAGGCACCAGCAAGGCCCAGGTAAGGGGAAGTTGTATACTGTCCTCCTTGTACTGTGGGGTCTCTCTCTCTCTCTCTCTCTCCCCCCCCCGGTGGCAGGGGCCTGTCTGGGCACATAAGGCAGTTTAGTTCTTACTGTGCACCTGTGGTGAGCATCCTTGGGTATAGGACAGGTTGTCTCATTGGGATGGTTTCTTCTTTTGTCTCATGGCAGGCCAAGAGCTCTGATCCAGTGGCAAAAAGAAAATGTCCTTCATGTAAATCCAAGCTACCTGAAGGATGGAAGAAGACGTTATGTCAAGCTTGTATTGATTTGCTAGTTAAAGAAGAAGCTTCTTCCGCTTGCAGCGACTTGATTGCATCTGTTAAAAAAGAACTTGATGCGACTATTCAATCATTTCGCTCTTCCCTAGCAAACCCATCCCTGAGTCAGCCTACTACCTCACAGTCCTCCCAAGGCTCACTTATAGTCCCGGCGATGGAGACTGAGGCATCTCCTACCCCAGAGGGACATTCACCCTCTCAATCTGAGGATTCTGATGAGGGTGAGGAAGGAGAAAATTTACCTTCAAGATTTAAATTGTCTTTAGAACAGGTAGATGGCCTGTTAAAAGCAATCTATACCACACTGGGTCTGGAGGAGGAAAGAAAGGAGTTATCTCTGCATGATAAAATGTATGCAGGGCTTAGCGAGCACAAAAATCGCAATTTCCCAGTGCACTCTGTTATCTCTGAAGCTATTAAGAAAGAGTGGGCAGAGCCAGAGAGAAAGCCTTTCTTTCCCAAAGCCTTAAAAAGGCGTTTTCCTTTTGATGAAGATCCAGCGGCGGTTTGGAACAAAAACCCCAAACTAGATGCCGCATTTTCCCAGGTCTCGAGGTCTACAGATTTGGCATTCGAGGACATGGGGGTGTTGAGAGATCCCATGGATAAAAGGATGGACCAGGTCCTAAAAAGGGCTTGGCAATCTATCATGGGAAATCTTAAACCTGCTATGGCAACTACAGTGGTATCCAGAAATATGGAGTTTTGGTTAGAGCAACTTAAGGCCCATATCTCAGCAGACTCGCCAAAACAAGAGATTTTGGATTCATTCTCAACTCTGTCGGCCGCTGTCGCATTTATATCTGATGCATCAGCGGAATCAATTAAAATGACAGCTAGATCTGCTGCCCTGGCCAACTCAGCCAGAAGGGCTTTGTGGTTGAAAACTTGGCCGGGGGACGCGGCATCCAAAAACAAGCTGTGTGGGATACCGTTCCTGGGTGACTTGCTTTTTGGGCCTGACTTAGATGCGGTTCTAGATAGAACAGCGGATAAAAAGAAGTCTTTTCCCATCAAAAAGAAAAAACAGCCAGTTAAACGTTTTTTTCGTTCCCAAAGGGCTCAAGAACAAAACAAACCCCAGGAGAAAAGAAAAAATTGGGCTTCGCAGAAGGGAAAGGGAAAAGGAAATGTCCTTTTCCATCCTCCTGCAGCCTCCGGTAAAACGCAATGACTTATGCGTACCGGTGGGGGGAAGGCTTCAAGGTTTCCTTCCCCTCTGGGCCAGCATGACAGAAAGTCTATATATTTTGGACATGCTGTCCCAAGGTTACAGGATAGAGTTTTCGGATCGCCCGCCAGAAAGATTCTTTGTAACAAACCTACCAAGGGATCAAACAAAGGCTCTGGCCATGAAGAACCTTTTAAGGGATCTGAGGCACCAGAGGGTAGTGATACCAGTATCCCCAGAAGAACAGGGTCAGGGTTTCTATTCTCACATCTTTCTGATAAGAAAACCATCCGGAAACTTCCGTCTTATCCTCAACCTAAAACCCCTGAACAGGTCAGTCCTATACAAAAAGTTTTGTATGGACTCAATTTTCACGGTCAGAAGCATTCTGACAAAAGATTGTTTTATGGCATCAATCGATCTGAGGGATGCTTATCTTCATATTCCTGTAGCACCTCAGTCCCAGAAGTTCCTGAGGTTTGCGGTGAATATGGGCAAGGAGATTATACATCTTCAGTTCAGGGCCCTTCCCTTCGGCCTGTCGTCAGCTCCTCGTATTTTTACGAAGGTAATGGCGGAAGCTCTTGCCCCTCTTCGACTCCAGGGGATTGCGGTAATTCCATATCTGGACGACCTCCTCTTTTTTGCCCCATCCAGGGAAAAGTTGCAGGAGGATTTGAACAAATCCCGCAGTCATTTGGAGTCAATAGGGTGGATAGTGAATGTTCAAAAATCAAATTTCATCCCAGCTCAGCAAGTACTGTTTCTGGGTTATTGGATAGATTCAGTGGAGCAAAAGATTTTTCTCCCAGACGAGAAAAAGATCAAGGTCCAAAGGGTAATAACGGCACTACAAACAAATCAACTGATTTCAGTCCGAAAGGTTATGTCGGCTCTGGGGACATTAACCTCTTCAATGCCAGCCATCCAATGGGCAAGGCTGCATTTCAGGACTCTACAGAGGTTCCTTCTAAGGACATGGAACCACAGGACGGAGAGTTTAGATACAAAAGTAAAGATTCCCACCAGAGTCAAACGCTCACTTTGGTGGTGGAAAAGTCAGGTGGTACTGCAAAAAGGTCTTCTTTGGTCTTTTCCGACCGGGAAAGTGGTCACAACAGACGCCAGTTTGCAGGGATGGGGGGCCCACATGGGTCAGGCCTTAGCGCAGGGAACATGGTCCCAGTTCGAGGCCCAAAAATCCTCAAATTGGAGAGAGCTGAAAGCGGTTGCTCTAGCATTAGCTTTCTTCTCTCAAAACCTCATAGGTTGCCATGTCCAGATTTTGTCAGACAATGCCACGGCCATAGCCTACCTGAACAAACAGGGAGGCACAAGAAGCAGGGCTCTTCACTTACTGTCAGTAGAGATTCTGGAGTGGGCAGAGAACCACTTACTATCTCTATCCGCAGTCCATCTAAAAGGCACATTGAACGAAGTAGCGGATTATCTGAGCCGACAGAAAGTTCAGGAATCAGAGTGGAGTCTGAACAGGAAGGTGTTTGCATTAATCACCAGTGTTTGGGGTCTTCCGCAGGTAGATCTGTTTGCTTCGAAACAAAACACGCAGCTCCCGAATTTTTTCTCCCTTCAGAGAGACATTTACTCTCAGGGGATAGATGCTCTGGCTCATCCATGGGATTTTCACCTAGGCTATGCTTTTCCTCCATTCAGGTTAATCCCTCTAGTGTTGAGGAAAATACTGGAAGAGAGAGTATCAATAATTTTGATTACTCCATATTGGCCAAAGAGGGCTTGGTTTTCCACGATTCTTCAGTTGGCAATCAAACCATGTTGGCATCTTCCGCTCAGTCAGGATCTGTTGACTCAGGGGCCAGTGCACCATCCAGATGTAGGCAGGTTAAAACTCACTGCCTGGTATCTGAGGAGCAGTTAATGAGAAGCAAAGGCTTTTCTGAACGTTTAACTACGATGTTGCTTTCCAGTAGGAAAAAGGTAACCAGGGATATTTACGCCAAAGTATGGAAAGTCTATGTTTCTTTCTGTCATTCTGAACATAGGGAGGTTAAGGATCTAGTTTCAGTGCTGGAGTTCTTGCAAAACGGTGCAGACAAGAATCTGGCGGTCAGCACTCTTAAGGTGCAGGTGGCCGCCTTGGGAGTTTATCTGGAGAGATCCTTATCTTCAGAAACTCTGATTATGAGATTTTTCAAAGCACTTTCCAGGTCTAGACCGGTCCCGGTGAAGCATTTCCCAAATTGGGATCTCTCGGTGGTTCTGCAGGCTCTGGCAAAAGAACCATTTGAGCCTTTACAGGCCATATCCCTAAAGAATTTAACTTTGAAGACTATTTTTCTGGTCGCAATTACTTCAGCAAGAAGGATTAGTGAACTGCACGCCCTATCAGTAAAAGAGCCTTTTTTGTCAGTTTTTCCTGATAGAGTGGTCCTTAAAGTAGATCCGGGGTTTTTGCCAAAAGTGGCAAGCTTTAGTAACAGGTCTCAGGAGATTACTCTACCAACCTTCTCTGCTAACCCTTCGGGTGCAAAGGAAGAGCAGTTTCACAATTTAGACGTAAGACGTACCCTATTACAGTATTTGGAAGTAACTGGAGGGTTTAGAGTTTCAGATTCATTATTTGTTCTTTTTTCTGGAAACAAGAAAGGCCAACAAGCATCAAAAGCATCATTGGCTAGATGGCTTAAGACAGCTATTTCTGTAGCCTATTCTCAAATGGGTTTATCTTCCCCGCTGGGAATTAGGGCTCATTCAACAAGAGCCCAGGCCACTACATGGGCAGAAAGAGCTGGTGCCACCCCAGATCAGATTTGTAAGGCGGCTACGTGGTCAAGCTACTTAACGTTTGTCCGTCATTACAGACTGGATCTCCTATCAGCAGGTGATCAGGCTTTTGGCAGAAAGGTTCTGCAGGCTGTGGTCCCTCCCTAGGGGGGTAAGTCTCTCTTATCCTCTCAAGTGCTGTCCTGAAAGACGATAAGGGAAAATTCAAGTTAGACTTACCGGTAACTTGTTTTCCTTGAGTCTTTCAGGACAGCAGCATCCCGCCCTATTGTTTTTACATATATATACTGTGACTAATCATATCTCGATTATGTGTTCCAGTTTGGGGCCGGAGGTTCTCTACTACTACTGACAAGATGTGGAAAGGAGCCTCCTTTTAAAGTTTGGTGGAAGAGGTGTTTCCTGTTGGCAAGGGGAGGAGTCACTCTCTCAAGTGCTGTCCTGAAAGACTCAAGGAAAACAAGTTACCGGTAAGTATAACTTGAATTTTTTTTGAAGGAAGACATTGTTTTTGTATGGCCAGCATATAATATATTACAGTTCTGTCTGAGAATCTGCAAAACAGTCTTTAACTTTTTTTTTTCTTTAACCACCTCAATACTAGGCACTTTCGCCCCCTTCCTTCCCAGACCAATTTTCAGCTTTCAGCGCTCTCGCACTTTTAATGACAATTACTCGGTCATGCTACACTGTACCCAAATAAAATTTTTATCATTTTGTTCGCACAAATAGAGCTTTCTTTTGGTGGTATTTATTCACGACTCCATTTTTTTTTTTTTTGCGATATAAGCGCAAAAATAGTGGAAATTTGGAAAAAAAACAATATTTTCTTTTTTCTGTTTTAAAAGAAATCCAGTAAAATCGAATTTTGTCATAAATTTAAGCCAAAATGTATTCTGCTACATGTTTTTGATAAAAAAAATCCTGTTAAGTGTATAATAATTGGTTTGTGTGATCACGGACATATGTACGCAAATGATCATGTACAGATGTGGGCAGGTGATCACGTACATATGTGTGCAGATTACCATTGGGACATGTGATTTTAGTGTGACATATGTGGGGGACAGCTTTTTTTATTATTTGGGGACATGTGTTTTGGGGACATGTGTGTTTTACATTATGTGGGGACATGTGTGTGTGTTTTACATTATGTGGGGACATGTGTGTGTTTTACATGTATGTATTTACATGTGTGTTGACACTAGGTTGGTGATCAGTGAGTAAAAAGCTGTAAAAAACAGCTCATACTCACTGATCATCAGCCGGCTGCAGCGATCCCCTCTCCTCTCCTCCTCAGCGACAACTTCCGTGTGAGGAGAGGAGAGCTGATCGCCTAGCAACCGGCTGTGTTTACATCACATGACGGCTGTGATTGGACACGGCCGTCATGTGATCAGAAGGGCCAATCACAGAGCCCTCCTGCCGATCCGAGATGCGCCGTGTCCGGGGGACACGAGCGCATCGGGATCGCGCCGCTGCGCGGGCACACGCGCGCGCGATCCCGCTCCTTCTGAGGGACGTTCCTGAACGTCCACTCAGAAGGAGAGAGCGCCCACCCGGCCGTTTATGTACATTGGCCGGGTGGGAAGTAGTTAAATAAAAAATGTGATCTGAGTCTGATGATATTTACCAGATTCAACCTCTAATAGTATATACAATATATCTCTTCTGTCTCTTATTCTCAGAGTGGATTAGAGATTTTATTCCCTAACCATATAGTTGGTTATTCACATTTACCATTGCATAGAGATATTTAAAGCGGTTGTATAGTCTTTTTGGTAACTTTTACCTACAGGTAAGCCTATAATAAGGCTTACCTGTAGGTAAAAAAATATCTCCTAAACCTTTACGGTTTAGGAGATATTCCCCTTGCTATGCGCCACTGACTGCAGGGGCGCATGCGCAAAGGGGATTCTCGGCTGAAGCCCGGCAGCTGCCGGACCTTGCTGAGTAAGAAATCTCCCGCGCGCATGCGCGGGAGTGATGACATTGCGGCTCCAGCCACTCACAGCGCTGGAACCGCGATACCCGGAAGACACGCCGAGGCAACATGACAGCTCCCTCGGCGTGGACCAGGTAAGATACTGACGCCTCGTTCTAAGGTAAGTATTTCATAATGAGCTAGTATGCGGTGCATACTAGCTCATTATGCCTTTTGCTTTACAGGGTTAAAAAAAAAAAAAAAAAAATTTGCGGGTATACAACCGCTTTAAGAATAAATTGCCTTTTTTTAAACTTTACATATTAACTATGATTAATCGAAACAATAATCGGCCAACTAATCGATTATGAAAATAACCCTTATGCCGCATACACACGAGCGGACTTTACGGCGGACTTTGCCCGGCGGACTTTTCGACATACTTTCCGACGGACTTTCTGAATGAACGGACTTGCCTACACACAATCCACCAAAGTCCGTCGAATTCATACGTGATGACGTACGACCGGACTAAAACAAGGAAGTTCATAGCCAGTAGCCAATAGCTGCCCTAGCGTGGCTTTTTGTCGGTCGAACTAGCATACAGATGGCGGACTTTTCGACCGGACTCGATTTCAACGGATAAATTTTAAACAAGTTTCAAATCTAAGTCCGTCCAACTTTTGAGCAAACAAAGTCCGCTGGAGCCCACACACATCGAATTGTCCGACGAAATCCAGTCCGCCGGGCAAAGTCCGCCGTAAAGTCCGCTCGTGTGTACGTGGCATTAGTTGCATTCCCAATATACTGTACTTATCTATTTTCAGGCCAGTCCAGTCTGGTCATGTGACCTCCCCTTTGTCAGCTGGCTGCAGGGGAGAGGAGCGTGCACTGACAATGGCTGGTAATACCTGAGCCTTGACGTCACTCATAGGCTTTAATGGCCCATCTGTTTTCTGTGCTCCATCCTCTCCCCTACGGCTGATCGAGGGAAGCCAATCACTTGACCGGACCAGAGCGGGCTGAAAATAGGTAAGTATACCGATCTTTTCCTACACAGGCTATTCAGAATTGGTGTTAGGAGGAGGGGAGAGAGTGTTTTTAAGAGCAGTTAGGGTTTGACTGGAATTCCACTTTAATTCACAAAGGGCAACATTTTAATATAAAGCCCATTTATATGAGCCTGAGATGTACATAGTTCTGCGAAACAAGCACAGTCCTTCCTGGCAGGGGAGGGGACCTGAGCGTTCTCTGCTTCCCTTTCATTTTTACTTAGACCTCTTTCACACTGGGGCGGTGTGGGCGCCGGCGGTAAAACGGCGCTATTTTTAGCGCCGCTTTACTGTTGTTTTAGCGCCGGTATTCGGCCGCTAGCGGCCGAGAAAGGGTTAAAACCACCGCAAGGCGCTGCTGCAGCGGCGCTTTGCCAGCGGTATAGCCGGGCTGCCCCATTAATTTCAATGGGCAGGAGCGGTGAAGGAGTGGTATACACACCGCTCCTTCACCACTCCAAAGATGCTGCTAGCAGGACTTTTTTTACCGTCCTGCCAGCGCACCGCTCCAGTGTGAAAGCCCTCGGGGCTTTCACACTGGAGTGTGATTAGCGGCTCTTTCAGGGCGCTTTGGAGGTACTATTTTTAGTGCTGTAACGCTTGCAAAGTGCCCCAGTGTGAAAGGGATCTTACAGGGCTCTTCCTCAGTCCCCCCCCTGGGACTGGATAGTGGAAGGAGAAGCAGCAGTCCGATTTGCTTGTTTCTCTATTACTTCACTCTCTAATAATAGTGTGATTGACTCTTTATGTTGCCTGTCCCTCTCCCAGTCTTGAGATCTGATGCACCAGGGGCTGTAAGATGGTAATACTAATGCCGCGTACACACGGGTACACATGCCACGGGACTGTGATGTCATAAGGGACGGGGTCACCGGGTGACATCACCCAGTGACCACGCCCCATGCCTATATAAGTCATTGCGCAACGCTCACACAGCATTACAGCGGGTGAGAGTGTTGTGTCAACATCGGAAGAAGAGAAGAGGGAACAAGACGACGGAGAAGACCGGGCCACCGCTAGCAAAAGAGTGTCAAAAGAGCAGAAGATAGCGGAGGAGCCCAGCAGAAGAACCGGAGAGCGGGAGAAGAACCGGACACCAGGAGAAGAGGCCGGAGAGCGTGAGCAGAACCAGAGAGAGCGGAGAAGAGAGCGGAGAAGTCGGAAGAGACCCCCGGAGCTGCCTAATAAATTACTTTAAAAACCTGTGTAGTGTGTTTTTTTATTGACACTTTTTTCCCCAGGTGAATGGGTAGGGGTACGATGTACCCCATACTCATTCACATAGGGTGGGGGGCCGGGATCTCGGGGCCCCCTTATTAAAGGGGGCTCCCGGATTCCGATAAGCCCCCCGCCCGCAGACCCCGACAACCAACGGCCAGGGTTGTCGGGAAGAGGCCCTTGTCCTCATCAACATGGTGACAAGGTGCTTTGGGGTGGGGTGGCCGCAGGGCGCCCCCCTTCCCCAAAGCACCCCCCCCCATGTTGAGGGCATGCGGCCTGGTACGGTTCAGGAAGGGGGGGGGCGCTCGCTCGTCCCCACCCCCTTTCCTAACCGGCCGCGCTGCATGCTCGGATAAGGGTCTAGTATGGATTTTGGGGGGACCCCCACGCCGGTTTTTCGGCGTAGGGGTTTCCTCTTAAAATCCATAACAGACCTAAGGGCCTGGTATGCCCCACGACGGGGCTCGCAAGGTGTCAATCTCGCCGATAAAAGCGGCAAGATTGGCTTCCTTTTCTAGTCCCGTCGTTTCTCATCACGTTAAAAATAAACAGACTTTAGTCCGTGTGTGGGCAAGTCCGTTCATTCGGAAGTCCGCCGTAACTCCGTCGAAAGTCCATCGGGAAGACCGGTGGCCCTAGTCCTAGCTGGAAAGTCCGGCGGCCCTAGCCCTAGCCGGAAAGTCCGGTCGTGTGTAGGCAAGTCCATTTGTTAGGAAAGTCCATCGTAAGTCCACCGGAAGTCCGTCGGGAAGACCGTTGGACCTAGTCTGCCAGAAAGTCCAGTCGTGTGTACATAAGTCAATACCAGGTACTTACACTGCTTGCATTACAAAAATACAAGAGCCAGTTATCTTTATCTTTTGCTTCATTATTTGCTATGTCACTAACTAGAAACTAGTACATGCCTAGACAGCTGCAATAGGCGTGATTGTTTCAGGTTCATGACTCACCAGATATAGAAGAAGGATCAAGATTATATTGTAGCGCTGAAACCTGTATCTTCAAAAATAAGCCAACAATAACAGCCACCATACTACATAATAGGAGGTTCACCTAAAGTGGAGGTAAGCCCTCACATATCCCCAGTGAAGTGACTGGCCTCAGGTGATACAAAGAGATTAACCACTTCAGCCCTGGGAGGTTTTACCCACTTCCTGACCAGACCATTTTTTGCGATACGGCACTGCGTCGCTTTAACTGACAATTGCGCGGTCGTGCAAAGTTGTACCCAAACAAAATTGATGTCCTTTTTTTCCCACAAATAGAGCTTTCTTTTGGTGATATTTGATCACCTCTGTGATTTTCATTTTTTGCGCTAAACAAAAAAATAAAACAAATAAAACAAAAAAAGAGCGACAATTTTGAAAAAAAAGCTATATTTTTTACTTTTTGCTATAATAACTATTCCCCCCAAAAAATAAAAAAAACAATTTCTTCCTCAGTTTAGGGCAAAAGTTATAGCGTCTACAAAATAGATTTATGGCATTTTTATTATAATTTTTTTTTTACTAGTAATGGCGGCGATCTGCGATTTTTATTGGGACTGCGACATTGCGGCGGACAGATCGGACACTTTTGACACGTTTTTGGGACCATTGACAGTTATACAGCGATCAGAGCTAAAAATAGCCACTGATTACTGTATAAATGTCACTGGCAGGGAAGGGGTTAACACTAGGGGGCGCTCAAGGGGTTAAATGTGTGTCCTAGGGAGTGATTCTAACTGTGGGGGGATGGGACTGCCTGAAGGAGGAGACTGATCGCTGTTCATACTTAGTATGAACAACGGATGTGTCTCCTCACCTCTGACAGTACGGAGATCTGTATGTTTACATTGATAGACCTCCGTTCTGTATCTCTCAGGAGCGATCGTGAGTGCTTGGCGAACATTGCGGGCACCAGGCACGTGCATCGGCTTTGTGCCGCAGGCGCGCCTCTGGTGACATGCGCACGCTCCCTAGTGGCCGTAAAGCGGCCGACGTATACTTACGGCGATTTGCCCAGGTGAGCCACCCAGTATAACTGCGGCGGCTGGTCGTCTAGTGGTTAAATCCTCCTACACAAGTTGTACCTGTTTATCTGCAGTCTTCTCTTCTCTACATACGTTCAAAGTAATGAATTGTAAAGCTTCTGAGCAGTCAGAAAAAAGGGGGCGGAGAGCTGAAGTTGCACTCTGCAAAGCTCAGTAAGGAGAGCTCTGAGAGCTGATAAGAGGCAAGAGACATACCCCCTTCACACAGCACACTGGAACAGAGCTGATGCTGTCAATCACCTGGAGCTCCCTTCCCTGTCAACACTTTTCTTGTGGTGTCAGAGGTGATTCATGCTGATAGAGGAATGAAGCAGCAGACAAAAGTGATACTTAGTGCTCTTAATTGAGACAAGTACACACTGTACGTAGAGGGATATGCTTTGTTCATATTTCATGTCTGAGGTTTACAACCACTTTAAAGCTGACCTGTTCTCAATTTTAAATTTTTAAACAAAATAACTGCCTTACATTGACACAAAAAAAACTTGCTATTACCTTCAGACTTCATGCACATGTGCGCCTGGGGCCATTTGACATAAAATTAGGGTGTATTTCCCAAATCAGAAGCCACATATGTTGTGTACAGCTGCCCATAGAAAGCAATTGCTATAAGCGGGTATTTGCTGATACTTCTGCAAACATAAGGTACATTCCTGGACACACACTGACACACACCAGTGTTCAGGCATATCTCCCAACTTTTGAACTTGAGAATGAGGGACATTTCAGGGAGACAGTAACCTGCGGCTATGCACGCGGCAGCAGAAAGTGCGTGTGACCAAGCATGGTAGTAGGAGGGGCTTAAGGGCCATCGTAAAACAAAACCTGGGCTTCCTTGTACCTATAAAATATGGTTTGATTGCTGTGCCACAAGCTGGAGTCTGATTACGGAGAGAGATTGGGGAGAGAGAAGTATCACTGTTATATGTAAGAAAGGATCACTATGGTATATGGAATAAAGGAAGGGGGGATCACTATGGTACATGGAAGGCAGGAAAGAAGGATTGCTATGGCATGTGGACGCCAGGAAGGATCAAAATGGCACATGGAAGGCAGGAAGGCTCACTATGGTACATGGAAACTAGGAAGGATCTCTATGACACATGGAAGGCAGCAAGGATCACTATGGTACATGGAAGGAAGGATCATTATGGCACATAGAATGCAGGAAGGATCACTATGGCACATGGAAGGCAGGGAGAATCACTTTGGTACATGGAAGGCAGGAAAGATCACTATGGTATATGGAAGGCAGCAAGAATCACTATGGTACGTGGATGGCAGGAAGGATCACTATGGCACACGGAAGGCAGAAAGTATCACTATGGCACATGGAAGGCAAGAAGGATCACTATGGCATGTGGAAGGCAGGAAGTATCACTATGGCACAAGGAAGGCAGGAAGAATCACTAGGGCACATGGAAGGCAGGAAGGATCACTAAGGCACATGGAAGGCAGGAAGGATCACTATGGCACATGAAAGGAAGGATCACTATGGCACATGGAAGGCAGGAAGGATCACTAAGGCACATGGAAGGCAGAAAGGAAGGATCACTATGGCACATGGAAGGCAGAAAGGAAGGATCACTATGGCACATGGATAGAAGGATCCTTATGGAACATTGAAGGCAGGAAGGAAGGATCACTATGGCACATGAAAGGCAGGAAGAATCACTATGTTACATGGAAGGAAGAAAAAGAGAGAGGTGCTCAGGCTGAGCTCAGGCAGTGACATCGTGTGCACTGCTTCAACGTTCCTGCCCACACAACCCCTTCACAGCCACAGGAGTGGCTGCACACTGGGGTTTGTGGGCAGATACAGGGGGACATGGGGAGGAGGTGGAGCAGATCTAGCCTCGCCTCCAATTTCATTCTGTAGGGCGGGCTTGCGACCTGGGGCGGGGGAGGTGGGGGGGCTGTGCTGGCTGGGCGCTGAGCGAGTCTCAGCTGCAGCGCGGTTGTCACATACCTGGTGGTAGAGTCTGATATGCAGAGGAGGGCCTCTCTTACACCTCCGACTCGAGGCCCCTGGTAGCGTTAACAGGAGGCTCAAGAATGCAGAGTGCCTGGCAGAGTTGCTAGCAATGGAGCTGAACCGGAACTGATGGTAGAGTCATGGAGGAACACCGACAGGATAACCAGGAACAGCTGTCATGCTGGAGACTGGTGTAGGCTGGTATTTGAAAGCCACGGGCTGGAGCGTGGGTACAGCAGCTAGCAGGAACGATATCAGCATGGACTGGAGCACAGCCAGGTGCAGGCTGGCTAAAGACACTGGTGAACAAGGCCAGAACAGACGTGGATACAGAAGCAGAGTCAGGTGCACGCAGGTTCGGCAACATGCTGGCAGCAAGATAGCAGAAGGAACAAGCAGGAGCGTAGCTAGAGACAAGCCAGGGTCGGATGCAGGCAGATAGCAGGAATAGTCAGGGACAAGCCGGGTAGGTCAACTGAAACAGGTACAGGCAAATGGATAACATGAATCACAGGGAACACTGTAGACCAGAGAGCACTGATCCTGGGGAATGTGTGGGTTTAAATAGTCCGTTTAGCGTCAAGAACTTGTCACAGGGTGCGTGCGCGTGCATTCCGTTCTGCATTGGAGTGCATGCGCGTGTGTATGGCCTACCTCCCAAATGTTTGAGATAGGAGTGAGGGACACCTATTAGCAAAGGTATGTATGCATAAAACACACCCCTTGCCACTCCCCGTTAAAGGAGAATTATACAAAAAAATAAATTTGTTAAACCCACAAGCGCTTTTTTTTTTTTACCACTACTATTCTTTTATATTGGCTTTTTACATTTACGATAGCGGCAATTTAGAATTTTGATGAAAGGTTTAGCACTGGGAAACACTTTTTGAAAGATAAAAAAGTGCATTTCATATACAACTATATAGATCAGACCAAATTGAGGGACAGATGAGGAGGAAAGAGGGACTTTGTTCCAAATCAGGGACAGTCCTTCGAAATCAGGAACAGTTTGGAGCTATGGTTTTAGGCAATTACTGCAAAGTCTACTGGCTGGGGTTTTTTTCTTCTTTATATGAACACCCTTTGGAAAGACTAACTATTATGTGTCTGAACAGTAGACAGACACTCGAGGGAAATAAATGGGGATTTCCATGAATGTGCAGAAGAAGCTGGTTGGTGGATTTTGCAGTAAGTGACAGATCTCGAAGGAGCATTGACAGGTGAGCATAAGTGTTCATTGATTTTTGCATTGATTTTGAATGGCACCCCAACCCACCAATGTTGTAACGCACTGCAACACCCAGCAACACACTACGGTGTGGTGCAGTGTGCTGCTTTACAAAAGTACTACAGCAAGTACACTATAACGTCTGTTGTAGTGTGTAAGGTAGCCTGTTCAAATGAATAGGCTGCTCTATAAACCTGACATTATGATCCTGTGACACAGCTATTGCTGGCCAACTTACTGAAAATGAGGACTGTCTCTGCAAATCCACGATACTTGGTAAGTATTAATGAGCTGCCAAGCATCAATGCACAAACCTGAATACACAGGGACCCTACCAGAGACTAATTGTACTTGGAGTTATCCTTGCAAATCAGAGGCAACTGTTATGCCGCGTACACACGGTCGGACTTTTCGTCTACAAAAGTCAGACAGCCTGTCCGACAGACTTCCGGCAGACTTTCGGCGGACTTGCGGCGGACTTGCGGCATACTTTCTAACGAACGGACTTGCCTACACACGACCACACAAAAGTCCGACGGATTCGTACGTGATGACGTACACCGGACTAAAATAAGGAAGTTCATAGCCAGTAGCCAATAGGTGCCCTAGCGTGGCTTTTTGTCCGTCGGACTAGCACACAGACGAGCGGATTTCGGGGTCCGTCGTAGTTACGACGTAAAGATTTGAAGCATGTTTCAAATCTAAAGTACGTCGGATTTGAGGCTAAAAAAGTACGTTGAAAGTCCGGAGAAGCCCACACACGATCGGATTACCAGCCAGCTTTAGTCCGTCAGCGTCCGTTGGACTTTTGTAGACGAAAAGTCCGACCGTGTGTACGCGGCATTAAGCTATTTAGCAGTTCTTTACAATAACCCATGTTTTGTAATTGGTGTAGAACCATATTGTTATAGTAGTGTCCCCACACAAGGGGGAGTGGGATATTGCCCCTGGGGGGCCCTGTGTTCATAGTATCTGTGGCTAAGACAAGCTCACTACCCTTGGGTTTGGGCAGGAACGTATTAAAAAATGTGCATGCTCCTCTGGTACACAATGCGCCCGTTCCCCGCTTCCTTTGTGCAGCTCTGAAAGACAGGTAGGGGCACTGGAATGTGGCAGGGGGTAATTTGGCTAAGGGGGCCTTCTGGACCAGGGGATAAGCATGACATGACAGCAAAAATGTTGCTGCAGAACCTCATGGGGAAGACATCTGCATGGGTTAGGAAATGGGCATCTCTCAATATTTTTTTAAATTCCCACTGACGCTGGGTAGTGATGGCGATTGGCAAATCCATCAAAGTTTGATTCGCCAAGAGTTTAGAAAATCTACAAAAATAAGTTAATGAATTTTGCCGCTAACTCCATTAAAGTTAATGGGAGGTGAATATTAATGAGGAATTTTAGTTTACAAGTGTGTTCCTAATTGAAAACCAGTTTGTTTAGTAGATGCAAGAGATTCTCATATATATTTCAGTGAATGCCGGGAGTGAAAAGAAATGGATGCATTGCTATTCCTACTACAATACTTAGATTTTTCTTTAAAAAATTATTTTGAAATGTGAAGCTGGGGTACCCCACCATTAGTCCATTCAGTCAGAGTTGTTTTGATGTTTTAATTGATTTTAACAATAATAGAATTTTTGTACTTACCATAAATAAAGGGACAGAATTTTTCATAGTCTGGATACAGGATACAGTGCTGCCTACAGGGGGATTTTGACACTGGTCAAAAGAAATTCATTTTACAGTATGAACAAAAATGTCTTTACTGTTCTTTTTCTTAACATTGAGTTTTTATTGAATTTTAAAAGTAACAAAATACAAACAGCACATAGTGGTGAAAAAGAATGGTCATGAACAAATACAAACAAGAAAACAAAAAGAAGAGATATATACAGTACAGTATATTAACAATAAAAGTAATAATGGAGTGCAGCACATGAGGTTCGTTAAGTAAAGTAAAGTATCAGATTACATCAAGCTTGTTTAGTCCATTGGGTCTAAGATCTCCAAGAGTAAACTGAGTTTGTCTCGTTTGATGGCTAACATTCTTTCAATTATAAAATGTGTTTTGACTGTCTCAACAGTTTCAGAAGGGTTAGGAGTTTGGTTTTGCTTTCAAGGTCTAGTAATAGTAATCATAGCCACTAGAAGAATATGAGTGACAATTGTATGAAATTTAGTAGGAAAATTCTCTATACCTAGGTTTAAGATGGCCAAAGCTGGATGAGAAGTGATTATACCAGTAACTTCAGAAATAATTGAAAATATTTTCCTTCAGAAACTGTTGATGTGTTTACAGTGCTAAAATATATGAACTAACGTTCCTTTGGAACTGCATCCTCTTCAGCATAGAGGGGACTGTGCATGGTAGAATTTGGCCAAGCGGTATGGGGTTGCATACCATCATTGAGTGATTTTTTTTTTAATCAGCTCCCAGTGTTTAATACATTTATTAGATTTACATATTTAGTTAAAAGCAAGGAGCCATTGCGAGTCTGTGAACAAAGATGAAAGATCTAACGCCTATTTATTTTTGTAAAGGAGGTTTTGCTGTGAAAGATATTATAGAATGTAGAGGTTTCTCTGGTTTGAGTAGGTAAGAGACAAAATTGTTCAGCATCAGTGGGGATAGTTATAAGCTGGTCGTGTGCTGTGCATAGAAGGTGGACAATTTGTATATATTTAAAACAATCAGGGGTTGACAGGCCAAACTCTATCATGAGGTCCTCAAAGCTTTTGAGGGAGCAATCCGTATAAAGATCTTTGATAGGTAGAGATGCCTTGGGATTGCCAGGGCGAGACTGAGAAATCTGGAATGAGGGATTCCAGTATCTGAAGTGGTATAGAGATATGATACAATTGGAGGTGTGTCTTGGAGGTTGGGTTTAAAATTCTCCATGCAGTGAGGGACACTTGCACCGTAAGAGGAAAAGGCTTTAATGTATAAGGTTTCCAAAGATTAGCTAGGAGGCAATTAAAAAGATCGTGTGCGAGCACTAGAGACTGTTCAATGTTCAGCCACAAAATATGAGGGAAAGATCAATGCAGCCTGTCCCTCCATATTTCCTATGTTTAATGAGTTGTATCTTTACCGTTCTTTGATGGACACAGGAATTTATAAACTGTTGGGATGTGCAAAACCAGTCCAACTAATGGGTGGGCAACAGCAACAAAACACTAACAGACCCACAAAAAAAGAATATAACTGGGGTCTGCCTGCCACTCAAAGCTGGCATCTGACGAGGCCTGAACATCCCAACAGGCAAAGCCTGGAGAACATGTGAACAGAAAGCCAGGTGGCAGCGTTGCAAATTTGGGAAACAGTTGCTTGATGCTGAAAAGCTCAAGAAGCACTCACAGATTAAGTAGAGTGTGGAAAAAGGTGGAACCCGATCCTTGAGACTTAGCTTGGATGATGGTCTGTCTGAGACACTGAGAAATGGAATAAGACACAGGTTCCATAAGGAAAGACAAAGACAGAGTCAGACTTTCTAATGGAAGCAGTGACTGCAAGGCAGGCACACACAGCATGTACTAAATCCTGGCAATGGAGCGTGATCTCCTTCTCATAAACTGGAGCTGTACAGAGGGACAAAAGCAAAATGCCCTGGTTGAGTTGAGAGGCCTTAGGTAGAAAAGTAGTCTTGGGCCTCAACATCACCTTGTCCTAGTGAAAGACCAAAAGTTTTTTTTACAATAAAAGGCTGCCAGCTCAGACAATCACCCTGCAGAGGTAAAGGCAACACAGAAAGCAGCTTTGTATGTGAGAGTAGAAAGGAGAAAATACCTAAAAGGTTCAAAAGGCAGTTTTTGAAGGGCTGAGAAAACCAAATTCAGATCCCATAGAATCACAGGGAACAGTTCGAGCCACATAGTTACATAGTTACATAGTAGGTGAGGTTGAAAAAAGACACAAGTCCATCAAGTCCAACCTATGTGTGTGATTATGTGTCAGTATTACATTACATATCCCTGTATATTGCGGTCATTCAGGTGATTATCTAATAGTTTCTTGAAGCTATCAATGCTCCCCGCTGAGACCACCGCCTGTGGAAGGGAATTCCACATCCTTGCCGCTCTTACAGTAAAGAACCCTCTACGTAGTTTAAGGTTAAACCTCTTTTCTTCTAATTGTAATGAGTGGCCACGAGTCTTATTAAACTCTCTTCACATGTTAGACACCCTGTACAAAAAGCTTAATTAAGGAAAAGGAAGCTAGCAGTCTTTGGGGGAAAAAAACACAACTGACAAAATCTGAACCTTGATAGTATTTAAAGCGGAGTTCCAACCAAAAATGGAACTTCCACTTTTCCGGTCAGCTGCAGTATTTGTAGCTGCTGACTTTTAATTTTTTTTTTTTTTTCCGCCGGAACTCCGCTTTAAGGCCTGTTGCTGATCCATGCCCACATGCAGAAAGAACAGGCTTTGTCCCTCTGAGAATTTCCTGGGATGAGTTTCTTGCCTCACACCAAGTGAAATAAGCCTTCCATGTGCAATGGAAGACCTTGTAAAGTACACTTACTAGGCTTCAAAATCGTGGGAAGCACTGATGCAGGTCTGTCTCTTAGAACCTGGGCTTCCAAAGACATGCCATAAAATCCAGCAACCGTGAAGCAAGATGGTAAACTGGCCCTTGAGGCATAAGATCCAGATGATGTGGAAGAATGCTAATTTTTAAAGGTTCACTGCCCAGCCTAACCTTTGCAGGAATCAAGCTACATTATTGGACAGAACCTGTGCCAGATGCTCCCTTAAAAGTTCATCCAGATAACCCACAATGATGGTGACCTGGGAATACAGTAAAGCTAGCATGGGGGGCCAGATTCTTTATTAACACTTGTGGTGCAGAGCACAAGTAAAATGTCAAAGGCACAAACTAAAAGAATTGAAAGCCCACAGCAAAACAAAGGAATCACAGATGCACTGCAAGACTGAGGACATGCAGGTGCACATTCTTGATATTCACAGAGGCTAGAAAGTCTTCCTGTTAAAGAGGCTATAACAGACCTGGTCGATTCTATGCACAGTCTCTGGGCCAGAATGAAGACATTTTGGACCTTGAGATCCAAGATGGGGTGGATGCCCCCTTTAAGTTTGGAGACAGTGAGTAGAACCCCTGGAACTGTTCCACCACAGATATGGGAACAGTGACCGCTTGCTCCAGAAGACCCACATGGTCTACATGTAGATCTGCTAATCTTTGCAGTGACACAGGCAGATTGAAAGACATAAACTGAGAAGGAGGCTGACAGCTGAGATTTAGCTTGAAGTCCCTGGAAACTACCTCTCATACCAAGGCATCTTTGAAGCTGGCTTTTCAGATGTCTACCAAGGCTAACAGATGTTCCCCCACTTTGGAAAGTGGAGGTAACTCTTCATGGTGAAGGTTTATCTGGGGTTGGGGAGTCCAGGGTTTGTGGTTGGCCTAGGTGCCAGGCTTGGACATGGCTTTGGAGGTTGAGTCCTGGGAGTAACGGAAGGAACTATCCTTGGCCTTAAGGGAAGAGTGACTCTTCCCAACCTGGGCCCTAGGCTTCTTCTGCTGGGACAGGTGGGTACTCTTACCCCCAGTGACATCCTTGATAAGGGTCTCCAGGGCAGCACATAAGAGACTTGTCCATCAAAGGGCATGCACAGTAGACTCTTTCTGAATGCTGGATCTGCAGCCCAATACTTCAGCCAAAAAGTCCCTTTTATGTTCACTGACACAAGACTTATATGGGAAATGAAAAGGGAAACATTGAACAACCTATCCATACACTAAAGTAAAGCCTCGTACACGCGATCCAATTGTTGGCCAACCGAGCATCAGATTTTTGTCTTAAGGGCGTATGCCTGGATCTTGTCTTGCATACTAACGGTACACAATTTTTGTGCAACAAACACGAATGCAGTGACGTACTATGAGGAATTTTAGCTCTTGTGCGCCACCCTTTGGTCCCCTTCTGCTAATTTTGTGTTTGGTAAGCATTGATTCCGAGCATGCGTGTTTGTACTTTCAAATTTTGTGTGACAGACTTGTGTACTGACCATCAGAAAATCTGACAACCAACCGTTGTCCGCCGAAAATTTACTAGCATGTCATCCAACATTTGTTGGCAGAAAGTTGGACAATTGTCAAAAGGAGCGTACTAACGGTCATATTTTAGGACAACAGTCTGTCAACAGGCAATCCCCTGCCAACAACTGTATCGTGTGTACGAGGCTTAGGGCTGCAGACATGATCTCTTGCTCACTAGGCAAGAGATCAGCTTAAAAGGAAACTCGAATACTTCTCATAGCATTAGCCAATTCAGCTACAAATTAGCAAGCCTTCATCATGGCCAAGGCAGGTTGAAAGGCAGGGCCTGCCAGAGAAAACAGTGGGTGGACTGGAAAGGCCTTGGGGGTCTTAGGGATCCTAAAAGTGACTAGACTGGGAATAGCACCGGTGAAAGCTGCAGGTTGATCCTCTAGTTTTAAAGTGGTGTGAAATGCATCAGAGCCAAGGTGGTCACTTTTAGCCTGGGAGTAATGGATAGCCATGGTCTGCAATTCCTCAGGTGTAACATAGGCAGGCCACACTATATGCAAGTTTCTTTGCTAGTGGAATCCTTCTCGCTGTGCTATTTTATTTTGACAGTGGGAGGTCCTGATGTCAGAATACAATGATCACTGCCAGCCGTTATAGCTGTTATAGCTGCCAGCAGTGATCAAGGAAAATAAACGTGACAGGCCAGTTGTACGGAAGTCGATCAATAGATCGAATTTAGTACAACCAGCCTGCCCATACATGGATTGAAATTCAGCTAATTCCTTCTGAACCTCCAAATTTTGATCCGGCTTAAGTCTGACAGAGACTCAACAGCAGATAGGGGCAGCTCATAGCTCAAAAGCTGCTAAGGCCTCAGGCAGATCAAATAATGATAGCAGAAAAACAAACCCTCCTGCGCACAAGTGAGTTACCAGGTGGACTGAAAGTTCATGCTGGAAAATGCTTCAGACCTCGCTGCTCTCAAGGATAGGGAAATTATAGTAGTCAGAAAAACAAGAAGAAAAAGAGGGCGCACCAGCCTTGTGCATTGTCCTTTAAACGTCTTTTTAATTAAAAATACGATAAAAATACTACTCACAAACATGTGGAAAAAAGTTTGAAAATACAAGCGATCTCCAGATGACAATTAGTTGACTTACAAACAGACTCCAGGTGGTACAGAGGAGATATCAAGGGCCACTGCCGTCTGACGCGTTTTGAAGGGATACCTTCTTCCTCAGAGCCTAGCAGTCTAGATCGTTTGTATTTGCAAACTTTTTTCCACATGTTTGTGAGTAGTATTTTTATCTTATTTTTAATAAAAAAGATGTTTAAAGGATAATGTACAAGGCTGGTGCGCCCTCTTTTTCTTCTTGTTTTTCAGATCAGATAATGATTCTGAAGGGGAGGGTGTCATAAGTATACTTATGACTTCGGTGGTCAAAGTTGTAATTTGGCCTATAAAATCCTACATGACTGCAGTGACATACTCCAGGGATAGAACTAAGAGGGGGTTATTTCAAAAAGAGGCACCCAGTACAATGGGACTGTCCCCCATGTGCCTAGGATCAGACTTGTTGAATTTCAAGGCAGGGGCAATGTAGCTCAGAGTAAGTGTTGAAGACTCACAAACCAGCTGATGGTAGGAGAAGTGGTTCAAGGCACCAGAGGTGTCCAGGTCACTGTAGGCGAGTAGCAGAGACCAACCAAGTATAATCTACATGTCATCTGCAAACAGGAGCAGCAAAGGGAAGGTGCTTCCTCAATTCCTAATTACCACAGTGCACTTAGATCTGGAAAGCAGCTCAATGCAGAGCCCAGTGCCTGTAGGTCACATCTCAGGCTAGCCTTGCTATCATCCAGTCCAGTGGCACCTGGGTACTACCTCAAAGCTACCGCTGAGGATACACGTGTAGCACCTTCTACTTAGGTAGATGCTAGAGTTCAGATTTTTAGTTAGTGCAGATAGATTTAGGCATGCCTAGCTGAAATCGGTGGGCTGGGAGTGGCTGGTGACCCACAGTTAGCTTCACCTTTCGGTTACTTCCCTTCTGCTTCTAGGGGATTCTAGAAGAAAGGAGTGGAAGAGAGGTGGAGCTGTCTGGGGTGTTCTGAGGAGCCCTGACCAATCCCCAACCTGGATTGGCAGGGGGCAGGCCTCCTTAAAATACCCAGAGTCAGCCCAGCTAGGAGGAGTTGTTCAGGTGGAAGAACTGGAGATGGAGTATTAGGCTGTCGGGCCTTTGAGGAAGCCCCTCCAGACTGAGGGGGATGACCTTAGGCCAGGGGTTCAGAGCTGAACAGGAACTCCACACAACCCAAGGGGTGTCCTGAACAAGAGCAGGAGAGGACAGCGGGGAATACTGCCAGGCAAGTCGCCAGGAGGGATTCACCAGGTGTCGTGAGTGGCAGGCACAGTCGGGAGAGCTGGGAGAGGCATGCTGGGGAGGAATGGGGGTGTGCAGTCAGGAGATGGATGCAGAGCCAGCGGGAGACACTGTGATGTTACTGGCAGTGAAATAGGCTGCTGCAGCTGGGAGGGCTGTCAGGGTCTGCAACAGGCTGACTGGGATCAGTAGTCCATCAAAGAGGGCAGCTAGCACCAGAACTTTATTTGCTACACCATGGAACCAGAGTTGGGCCTAGCCATGTTCTAGCTGCGCCTGAAGAATTGTGCTGGAGAGAGAAGGAGAGATACAGTTGTGCTCATAAGTTTACATGCCCTGGCAGAATTTATGATTTCTTGCCCATTTTTCAGAGAATATGAATGATAACACAAAAACTTTTCTTTCACTCATGGTTAGTGTTTGGCTGAAGCCATTTATTATCAATCAACTGTGTTTACTCTTTTTAAATCATAATGACAACAGAAACTACCTAAATGACCCTGATCAAAAGTTTACATACCCCAGTTCTTAGTACCATGTATTGCCCCCTTTACCATCAATAACAGCTTGAAGTCTTTTGTGGTATTTGTGGATGAGGCTCTTTATCTTCTCAGATGGTAAAGCTGCCCATTCTTCTTGGCAAAAAGCCTCCAGTTCCTGGAAATTCTTGGGCTGTCTTGTATGAACTGCATGTTTGAGATCTCCCCAGAGTGAAGAATAAGATGGCTACTCCAGAACATTCACTTTATTCTGCTGTAGCCAATCACAGGTCGACTTGGCCTTGTGTTTTGGATCATTGTCATGTTGGAATGTCCAAGTACGTCCCATGCGCAGCTTCCTGGCTGATGAATGCAAATGTTCCTCCAGTATTTTTTGATAATATACTGCATTCATCTTGCCATCAATTTTGACCAAATTTCCTGTGCCTTTGTAGCTCACACATCCCCAAAACTTTAGCGATCCACCTCCGTGTTTCACAGTAGGAATAGTGTACCTTTCATTATAGGCCTTGTTGACTCCTCTCCAAATGAAGCGTTTATGGTTGTGGCCACAAAGCTCAATTTTGGTCTCATCACTCCAAATGACTTTGTGCCAGAAGGTTGGAGGCTTGTCTCTGTGCTGTTTGGCGTATTGTAAGTGGGATACTTTGTGGAATTAGCGTAGTAATGGCTTTCTTCTGGAGACTCGACCATGCAGCCCATCTTTCTTCAAGTGCCTAATTATTGTGCATCTTGAAACAGTCACACCACATGTTTTCAGAGAGTCCTGTATTTCACCTGAAGTTATTTGTGGGTTTTTCTTTGCATCCCGGACAATTTTCCTGGCAGTTGTGGCTGAAATTTTAATTGGTGTACCTGACCGTGGTTTGGTTTCAACAGAACTCCTCATTTTCCACTTCTTGATTAGAGTTTGAACACTGCTGATTGACATTCTCAATTCCTTGGATATCTTTTTATATCCCTTTCCTGTTTTATACAGTTCAACTACCTTTTCCTGCAGATCTTTTGACAATTAGTTTGCTTTCCCCATGACTCAGAATCCAGAAACGTCAGTGCAGCACTGGATGAAAGATGCAAGGTCTGTCAGGAGTCCAGAAACGCATTGACCTTTTATACACACACACACTAGGTACAAGCAAACAGATCAGAGGTGAGGATGGTTACCTTTAATAGCCATTCAAACCCCTTTGTGTCAACTTGTGTGCATATTATCAGGCCAAAATCACCAGGGTATGTAAACTTTTGATCGGGGTCATTTGGGTAGTTTCTGTTGCCATTATGATTTAAAAAGAGTAAACACAGTTGATTGATAATAAATGGCTTCAGCCAAACACTAACCATGAGTGAAAGAAATGTTTTTGTGTTATCATTCATATTTTCTGAAAAATGACCAAGAAATCATAAATTCTGCAGGGTATGTAAACTTATGAGCACAACTGTAGTCTGCAGCAAGTGTTGTGCAGGAGGAGGATATCTGAATTGTCCCAAACCACACAAGAATCTTTTGTTTCTGGGCATCCGATGAATTCCTTAACCCCATCCAAGTTCTAATCCCTCAAATAAAATACAAAAACAAAGCTGATAGACGTGTTCATTGTCTTGGAGTGTCTGGAAGTGAATGTCGGGCTGGGCAACGTGACAGGTGGGCCACAATCACTCAGCAACCCCTATGGGGGTACCGCTACACGCGGTTTTGGATAGCTGCTAATAGAGACCAACTCAAGGAGCTTGTAGAGGAATCTTGATCGAAATAAAGATGTCAACTTGACTGACAAAAAAAATTGCTAGAAAAAAAATTAGACGTCTCGTCAGAACAGAGAAAATATATCCATGTCCATCCTTCTAGGACAATAGCAAAAAAACTAGGGCATGCTGGGAGTGGGATGGGGTTATATCAGGCCAGCAGTGTCCTTGTTTGCCACAGTGTTCCAAACCTCCTGTAGGCCGCGATATTACCCATCAGTCTATGAGTGCCTGTGTCCCGTAATGGATGCTAAAGAAAAAGGTGTTTTCTATGAATAGATATACGCAGCTGTAAAACGTGGCATTATTTTTTATATTTTGTGGACAGCATATATTATGAGATTCATGACATTTATGGGTCTATGGTAGTTCCTATAATATGACATTTTTTTGTGTTTGTTGTATGGACTTTACAGAACTGTGGGGTTTATATACTAAAGCTGGAGAGTACAAAATCAGTCTCACTTCTGCAGAGAAAACAATCAGCTTCTAACCTCAGCTTGTTCAATTAGGTTTGGCAATAAAACCTGGAAGTTTATTGGTTTCTATGCAGAAGTGAGACTGATTTTGCACTCTCCAGCTTTAGTAAATAAACCCCTCTGTGCTGATTGTCAACACAGAGCGCTGGCTGTGATTGCATCACTGGGACTTGCTGTCAGGCTCCCACTGTGTGCAATCGCAACGCGCAGTGGGTCCACACGCGTGTGCCCCAAAACCTGAAAGTAGCAGCGACGTATGGATACGTTGCTTTGCCTGCAGCGGCCGTCTGTCTGCTTTACATTGTGGGTGGGCAGTCACTTAAGTGGTTAAACTATAACTAATGGCAACACTTTTTTTGTTTAGCTTTGCATAGAGTGGAGAGGGATTAGAACACCCTGTCAGGTTTATAACGCTGTCTGTGCTCCTGTTACAGAGATTCGCCCTCTCTATTTATCCTGTTTACCATTATAATTGAAGTAAAAGAAAATCCCACATTTTGGGTTGACACCAGAACAGGAATAGAGGGAAAATCTTTGAATAGGGACACTAATTCTGGTGACACCTCAGGATTTCCTCACTTCCTGTTTTGGCTATGGGACAGGGAGTGAATGGAAATCTCCAAAATTGGACACAGATGGGGAAAAAACACTGACGGGTTTATAAACCCTCCCTTACTAAAATGAAAACAAAGCTCTGTCTATATTTCTGCTTTAAATACACCAAAAACGTCTGCAGATAACACCCCATTTCTGTATTCTTATTACTACTGGAATTCAGACACGGGCGGTTGTTGCGGGCTGTAGCCAGCAGAGGGCACCTGTGAGCACATGGCTGTAGGACTCTATGGTTACAGGGTAGGAGTGCAGGACTTGTAATAGTTGCAGCAAGTGGTGGTGTGCGATAGTGCGGGTGTTATAGAGGTGAAGGCAGCGGGTGAGTAGAGTGTGAGTGATCGGTGTATGGAAGGTCATGTCATCCACCATGTGAGACAACAAAGTGTCCGATATTAGGTCATGCTGGGTCCGGGGTCTGTGTGTGTGTGTCTGCCATGGGAGGCGCGGAGAGGCCGCTTGTAGCACTTCTCTCCCCGGGTGTCCCGACCTCACACCCCGATCACATGTCTGTACTCTCCCCTCCCCCATAGGATGGACTCATCAAGCACGTGTTTCAGTTCGGAGTCTGACTTCTGCTCGGATTGCGGCTCGGGTGCTGCCCCCTCCTGGTATTGCGGACACAGTCACCTGCCCCTGCTGTTCCCACAGCACACAAGTGACAGGTAAGAGGCCAAGCTGGACGCATTCTCCCTTCTTCACTCAACACCCCCCCCTTCTTCACATCAACACCCCCCCTTCTTCACTCACACCCCCCCTTCTTCACTCAACACCCCCCCTTCTTCACTCAACACCCCCCCCTTCTTCACTCAAACACCCCCCTTCTTCACTCAACCCCCCCCCCCCTTCTTCACTCAACACCCCCCCCTCTTCACTCTCAACCCCCCCCTTCTTCACTCAACACCCCCCCCCTTCTTCACTCAACACCCCCCCCTTCTTCACTCAACACCCCCCCCCCTTCTTCACTCAACACCCCCCCCCCCCCTTCTTCACTCAACACCCCCCCCTTCTTCACTCAACACCCCCCCCCCCTTCTTCACTCAACACCCCCCCCCCCCCTTCTTCACTCAACACCCCCCCCCCCTTCTTCACTCAACACCCCCCCCTTCTTCACTCAACACCCCCCCTTCTTCACTCAACACC